>VMDO01017025.1:0-46101 GCA_007922755.1 Pedetes capensis | reverse complement strand
AAAAGAGAGGCAGATATAACCCCCAAATGCATATAATTTTTTTACTATATATTAATCAAAAGGTTCTGTGAAATATGTAAGTTGATAAAAGAATAACCTTATTACTCTGTACCCCACCAACATTTATAAATAAAGGAGATATATTTTAAAAAGTTTAAGTGAAAACCAATTCAACTTAACTTGTACTTAGTGAGAATATATGCATCATATCTAAGCAGTTATAAAGATGAGAAAATACTTAGAGTCTAATTAACAAACTGATAATATCATTTAAAATTTTCATTTTACCTTAATCAAATTCTAAATTTATTTGAATCATTTATATTATAAATTCTAATTAAATATGTTTATATGTAAAATCATATTTCATTATATCATATCCTACCTCCATAATAGGAGGCTACTATCAACTGTTAACTTACTTTTATTCATTACCATAGAACCTAATTAATACAAAAGAAACTCAAATGATCTGAAGATAACTAAAGCCCTATATTTTAAAAGTGGGATGCCTGGAACTCCTAACAAATAACAACAGTTACATATATTCTTATATAAAGAAATCAGAATTGAGTAAAATGAGAAAGAAAAGTCTGTTAATTTACCTAAGAACAAAGTCATAATAATCTTAATGGAACATATTTTCCTCCCACAGAATTCAGAAAACATTACAAATGTCACCTGAAACACTCTTGGAAGTCTATATCATTCCTTTTCTTTTCATGACATAGCTCCTTGTGTTAGGGCTCTCCAGAAGACAAAACCAATAGGAGGTGTACAAATATACAGAAAGACATTTTGCATTTTCAACTGACCTATGCCTCAGTCGAGGCTGAGAAGTTCCATTCTCTGCCATCTTCCAGCTGGAGGTCCACACAGCCTGTCATGTAGTTCCTGTTCAAACACAGAGGCCTGAGAATCAGGAGCCAATAGTGTAAGGCCAGTTCTAGTCTTAAGGTCTGAGAACCAGGAACATTGATGTCTGGAAGAAAGAAAAGATGACTATCCTAGCTGAAGCAGGAAGCTAATTCACACTTCCTGTGACTTCTGGTCCATTTTCAGGCTTTCAGTGGACTAGATGATGCCCACACAGACTTGTAAGGGGGATCTTTGCTCTGTTTACTGATTCAAATTATAATCTCTTTTGGAAACATTCTTTCAGACACATCCAGAAATAACATTTGGCCAAATAGCTGGGCATTCCTTAGCCTTGTCAAATTAACATGTAAAATTAACCATCCCAATTCTATCTCTTATCATTTTGGCACCCATAATTCCACCTGACATGATGCAACTATTATGTGTGCAAATGAAAACATACTAATTCCCTCTGCAGAAGAGGAAGTAAAGTCCTTGAGTGATGTTTACTCTTCTCTTGATATCCCATTACTTAAATACTATGGTAAATACTTAATAAAATACTGATGTAAAGTCAAAATATCTTATTTACATCATAAGTGAATAAGAGGGACCAAAACAAACACATTAACTTTACTTGCTCACACATACATATTTATAACAAAATGAACGAGAAATCAATTATAGTCCTTATTTCTGTAACTGGTCACATGATGATAGTTAGTATTTGTAACTACCTTTGTCTACTGCTCATTTTTTACTTAGTCCCTTTGCCTTCATCAAGCACCTCAGCATGGTCCTTTATTTGGAAGGGTGACCCAAACTTAAATTTCTGAAGGAGCTGAGTCATTCATAATCCTGTCTGAATTTGGTTATAGTTTTCTATTGTCCTTAACCACAGGGCAGGGTAATACCCTTATGCTCCAAAGGATCTCCTGTATTCCAGATGGACTCTTCTTCTATTGTGGACTAGCTATTCACTTTCTCTTTAGTAGTCAGGACCAATTACCTGAGTCAACACTGTAATTCCCATTTTTGCCTATTAACTCAGATGTCTGAAGATCTTCAAGTGGTTAGGTGGCAGTCTTCTAGTTCAATGGAATCATTGCTGTCTCTCAACTTAGAAGCATTTTTCCCTGTGTAACTAAGACGTCTAGACCAGCAGAGCATAAAGCCACTAGAACAAAAAGGAAAAAATTCTGTAAGTGGATCACTAGGCATAATGGTAAATGGTGTAACTTCTATGTCTTCTCTCTGATTCCTTAGCTGTGAATCTCAACAATGGGAAAAATAGTATCATATATGGGACACTGATTAAGAGCAGATACAACATTCTAGAAAAGCTTGCTCCAGCCTTTCAAGGTACTACCACCTACCTGGTGTCCCATTCCACTATGTTATCAAGGCAGCTGCTTCAGAATGCTAGGGAACATGGTAAGATTAATAAATTCCATGAGCCTGGGCCCAGTGTGGTGCTTCTTTCACTGGGACTTGAATTCTTTGACCAGACACAATGCTTTATGGAATACTCTGATGGTAGTTTGGGTATTCTGGTAAGTCCATTGATGGTAGTGCTGGCAGAGGCATTACATGCCAGGGGAGAGAAATCCATTTCTAGAGTACCTGTTCCACTGAGGTAAAATGTGGCCAGTTCATCATGGAAATAGGCCAATGCAATCACCCTTTTTACCCTGAGATAGGATGCCATATTAGGAACTCAATGTTGGTCTCTGCTGCTGACAGATTGGTACTTAGCAATGGCTGTAACCAGATGGACATTCAAATTAGAATGCCATGCCCATTTATAGTCTCCTTCACTGCCAACATGATCTTTTTTTAATGAGCCCATTAGGTAATGCCAAAAGCAGCTGGGAAAGGAGACTGTTGGTATCCACAGAATGGGTCATCCTATGTTCTTGATTAGTAAAATACTCTTCTGCTAGGGTCATCCTTTGGTGAACATGCACATGGGACACAAATATCTTCATTTTTTGTGCCCATTCAGACATATCTATCAGCATTTCTCTCCCCAAATTTCTGTTATCAATTTTCTAATCATGTTCCTTTCAAATTCCTGACCATTCAGCCAAGTTATTGACTACAGCCTATGAATCTGTATATAATTTCATGTCTGGTTAGTTCTTCTCTAAGTGCACAACCAGGGGTATAGCCTGAGATTCTACTCTCTGGAAGTTTTTACTTTCAGCACTGTCCTTCAGGGATGTCCCAAACAGGGCCTGTAGTTCTATAGCTATTCATTTTCAGATGATATCTGCGTATCATCAAGAACCAACTACAAGCCAAAAGCAAGTCTTCTATTCCTGTTAACATATTGTAGGAAGCACCCTGTGAGGCCACAATTGTAGGCTGGAACATAGAGGCACAGTGGCAGGAGTGGGGCCTGTGGGCATTTGTACCACTTCTTCACGTAACTTACTTGTGCCTTCAGGGTACTCTTGGGCTCAATCACATATACACCATTTGCATTTGATGACAGACTGTTGCTGCTTATGCTCAGCTTCAGGGCTTGGTGGGATGGATAGCACCCAGATCATGATGGGGAGTTCAGGTCACATAGTAACCTGGTGGCCCTTGGTCCAGCATTCAGTCTCTACTGAGGCCCAGTAGCAGTGTAAGAACATCTTCTCAAAAAAGAGAGTAGTTATCTGCAAATGATGCCAAGGTCTTGCTCCAAAACCTTAAAGGCTTGCGTTGTGACTCACCTCTAGGGGCCTGCCCAAGACTCTGAATAGCAACAGCTACTGATACTTCAAGCACCATTGCATCTGTTGGATCATATGGTTCCAGTGGCAGAGCAGTGCACATAGAAACCTGGACCTGCTGCAGAGCATTCTTTTATTCTAAGTCCTGCTCAAAATCAGCTGAATTTTTAAGTCATTCAGTAAATAGAACTAACACACTCAAAAGAAGAATATATTGCCTCCAAAATCCAAAGGGGACACACTTGATGTTGTGCCTCTTTCTTGGTCTTAAGAGAGGGCAGATACAACAACTTATCCTTGATATGTTCCCCACCACTGGGCTCCTAGAAATTTCAGTGAAGGAAAAGCTGCCTGAATTTTTGTCGTACTTATTTCCCATTTTCTGACATGCAAATATCTCCCCAATAAGTCTAGAATAGTTAATTCTTACTTGCTAGGTCCAATCAGCATAATATCACCAATGTGGTTGACCAGTGTGATGTCCTATGGAAGGAAAAGGTGGTCAAGATCCCTGAATACTAAATTATAACACAGGAGTTGATATACCACAGAGTGATATACCTCTGAGACAGCATACGAAAGATGGATTTCTGGAAACCTGCTGAAAGCAAACTGCTTCTGGTAATCTTATATAGAAGCATGGAGAAAAAAACAGTCATTGGACAGATCCATATCTGAACATCAGGTACCAATGGATGTGTTAATTTGTTCAAGCAATGAAACCATGTCTGGTATAATAGGTACAATTGGAGTCACCTGCTGTTTAAACTCATGTTAATCTACCATCATTTTCCATGATCCAACTGTCTTCTAGGCAGAATTGAATGGGATTGTTTGTGGTGGGGATCACCACCTTTGAATCTTCCACGTCCTTCTTGGGCCTCTAATCTCTGTGATCCTCCTGGAATGCAGCATTACTTTTTGATTTACTATTTTTCCAGGCAGAGGGAGTTCTAATGACTTCCATTTGGCTTTTCCCACTATCACAGCCCTACTTCACAGGTCAGGGAACTTACGTCAGTATTATATTTGCTGTTACCTATGTCTAGTCCAATTATGCATTCTGAAATCTGGGAAGTAAACACAAGGTAGGTTCAGGGACCCACTATAAGACAGATATACATTGGTCCCTGACCTCCATGAGCCCCTATTCTGGTGAGTTTTGGTAATGTTTTGAGTCTCCTGGAATGAGTGCCAATTCAGAGCTGGCGCCCAGTATTTCCCAAAAGTTCTGATTATTTCCTTTTCCCCTATGGATAGATACCCTGGTTAAATGCTTTGGGTCCCTTTGGGGGAAGGTTAACAGTATAAATATTTGTTAGGATACTGAGGTCCTTGTTCAAGGAGACCTAGCCTCTCCTTCATTCCAAAGATTCTGTTTCTATAAACTGGCTCAAGTCTACAAATTTGTTGAAGGGTTGTGACTCTCTGTTTTTATGATTTGAGCTAGAATTTTGTTTACTTGATCTAGGACTTTTCTGATTATACAGATCTAGCAAGAAGTTTGCAGGTGTCCTATCTATTTCACTTGTAGGATAAACATGATGAGTTAGCCGTAGGTCTCCGTGAGTCAGACTGTTCTGGACTCTGCTTTGACTCTACTGGCCATTATGGTGACTACACTGGCAATGCCATTGGCAGCTGAGTGCTAGCACCTGTCCCCTGACAATCTAGGATCCAGCTACTCCCATTGCATTTAGGTTTCCCAGTGCAGTGACTGCAGTTCCCAAAGTGAGGTCTGGCTTACAGAGAAGAGCCAACACAGAGCTCTCCAAGATGCTGTGGCTCTCATTATAAATTTATTCCTCAGAGTACTTATGAAAGATATGTCTTTTAGACTCTCTTAGTGTGGATGAGTAGGTCTTAAATGATAAATCTACCCTATATTTTAATCTTCACAAGACTTTGAATCCCTTCTCTACATTAAACCAGGGTGTGCCTGGCATTTCTAATTTATCAGTGGTAGACCGTCTTTTAATCCATGGTTCAGCCAATCAATCAAACAAACTTGTTATAACCTTTTCTAACTCCCTGAGCTGCAACATTAAATGCAGAATCTTTGATTAGTGGGTCAATAAACTTGGCTTGATGCAAACTAATGTTCTGTTCAGACTCTTAATGGATTGGATGCTGCCCAGATGCATTGGTTGAGGGTGACCTTTCTCAGTCTATTTACTCAAATGTTAATCTCTTCTAGAAACACTCTCACAAAGCCAGTGTGGTAGCACACACCTGAAAGCCCAGCAACCCAGGAAGCAGAGCCAGGAGAATTGTGAGTGAGTTTGAAGCCAGAGGCAGCCAATGAAATTTAGTGAGACCTTGACTCAAAATAAAATACAAAAAAATAAATGGGCTAGGGGTGCATCCCAGTGGTAGAGCATTTGCAAAGTATGTGCAAGGCCTTGGGTTCAACTCTCAAGTACCGCGCGCACGTGTGTGTGTGCGTGCACACACACACACACACACACACACACACACACACACACAGAGAGAGAGAGAGAGAGAGAGAGAGAGAAAGATCCCTCCCAGACACCCCCAGAAATAATGTCATATCAGCTATTTCAGTATTCTTTAGCCCAGTCAATTTAACACATACAATTAACCATCACTGTTCTATTTGCCTTAATTTGTCACCTAAATCCTAAACTACTATTATAAGTTATTTGTAATAGTCTTAATGAAAATTAAAAATTTTCACTAAAACGATAGCTTGACTAGTTGTTTACCTGCCTCACTATAGAAGCAAATCCAGGGAGTACCTAGAGAAATGCTTCATTTGATATATTTTACATGCCTGGTATTTTAGTCACCATCATTCCAGTTGTAAATTCATTTTGAGCCCTTTGAGTTCTATAACAGCACATCTGTATGGTTATCCTAATAGTGTAGACTGTTTTTCTAACTACCTGCACTGCAACCTGATACTTAATTTCCTTTGAGTTTTCATTATATTGAGTTCATAGGGATTTTCTCCCCCAGAAAATTTTCAAAGAAACCTTCCTGGGAGAAAACTACAAAATATCATTATTGCGTGATCAACCTCTGGATGGTATGATAGATCTTCTAATATTGTTCGGTGGTGCAAAAGATATTTTACTTTTCTAGTCTATTTTTGAGTTGATCTTTCAAATACAAATATTCTTTTGTAGGCCTCACACTATTTCAGGAGATTATTTCCTGCTGTGTTTCAGATAGACAAATAAATTTTATGATAGCTTTTTTTTTCTATAAAAGCTTATGAATGGAAGATGAAAGCTGAGTAACCTGGAACATGATTTGATTTTATTCAAATGGAATCAGTTTGTGAGCACTCAAGAAGTGACTCTTCAAATTTAAAGTGATCCATTAGGAACTGTAGATTCACCCAACCAATTGTGAGTGTACTGAATATGTACAAAATTTTCCCTTTATCATTACTTCCTAACTAATTCAGTATAAAACTATTAATATAGCGTTTATGTGGGCTGCGGTTTAGGTCAGTTAGTAGAGTGCTGCTCTGCACTCTCTGAGGATCTGGATTCCATCCCTGTTGTTGTTGTTAGGTGCCTTCAAGTGGAGTCCGACTCATAGCGACCCTATGTACAGCAGATCCATCCCTAGCACCGCAAAAATGGAAGAAGGATGTGGCAATCCACTCCTGAAACAATCCGCCATTGAAAACCCTATCGGGGTTGCAATGAGTCAGACCGACTTGATGGCACCCAACAACAATGTAGCATTTACTCATATTGCATTAGATATTTTATCTTATCTAAAGAGGACTGCATCTGCAGCCATGGTGCCCTAGCATCAGATCCCGCTTGATCTTGGAAGCTAACCAAGATCAGGCCTGGTTAGTCCTTGGATGGGAGACCACCCAGGAACACCAAGTGCTGCAGGCTAGGGAGAAGGACCTGGCAGCCCACTCCAGAAACAATTCGCCATTGAAAACCCTTTGAATAGCAGAGAAGCACTGACAGTAGTCCCCAGGCATGGCAGTATCAGAGATTACTTCCTTCCGTTGAACACAGTGTCGCTAAAATCTGACCCGACTCCACGGTACCTAACAACAAAACCAAAGAGGACAACAACATCAAATGAATAAAATGTTTTTATGTTGATTCCCAAAGGGGGTACAAATAAGAGAGACTACTAAAAATTCTGTTAGGGCTCATGAATATTTGAAATGAAATGATAATATGTGAATCCAAATCCCTGTCAAGTATGTGAAACACAACAGTCAAAGCAACTTCAGTACTTACTTTCCTTAATGTGCCAAAATTTACAGGCAGACTCCTCCAGAGAACTCTCGCTAATAATTTCCCTAGTTTTCATGTTCTACCTTCATAGAACATATTTTCCTTCTTTATAATGTTTTACTGCTGAAGTTTATAAGTATATTTTCTAACTAATTACTAAAATTCAACATGGTTTTTAAGTCCTTCCACCTTATTTATTGGCAGCACTTTTCCTATTTAATTGTGACTTATAAATTATGGAGCTGAATCTACTAAGCAAAGTCTACTTAGGGAAGCCTTGTATCTGTTCCTGCTTTCTTTGATCTATATTTTTCTGAAGCTTTCTATAGAATGCTACTTAACATATGCATATGCATATTTACATAATATATGATAATACATGCTATTCTTTTCCTTTTCCTAGATTATACACATTTTTTCTACTGGTTTTATTTAACAATACATCCTAGATATAACTCTATGGTATTATATAGTAAATATAAGTGTTTAGGGGAAACATCTGAAGTTATATTCCAAATAAAATTGGAATCATTTAGACGTGTTGGAAAATATGTCAATAGTCAAATGTTACTACCTACAAAATAGTCATTTATTAAACAATCATATTGATTGGTAACCGGGAAGTAATGCTATAACCATTTATACCTTAAGAGAATAGATTTTTGCATTTATATGTGTTTCATTTGACTTTTGTACATTTTATAAAATTGGTAAAATTTTGGATTTATGAGTAATATTAGTTATAATTTTTACTCATTGAAATAATGTGCTCTATTCTCTAAATTGGTATTTTCATACAGATCTAATTTCCAGAAAAGGATTACCAGTAGAAAGAGAAAGTCGCCTGCATTTTATTTCCTTACCCTAATTCACCAATGTTGGTAAAGTAATTTTACTAGCAGACAGTAGATGGCACTATAAGAACATACTCACTAAAGGCTAAGTTAATTTATAATAAACTCCATGGTGTAATTTATATTTAATACTTAAAGTTGTTGTCATATCTAATATTGTTCAAAAAAGGAATGTGCCTGATATATAGAAATATATTTCTGATATATTTAGAATTTCTATTCAAAATTTATTGAAAATACCATCGGTTATAACTATGAAGTTTCTTTGCATATGTGAGTATAAAGATGATGCTACTGAAACCCAAAATAACTAAATGTACATTTTTACATTTAAATTTAATGCAATAATTTCATAAGTCAATCATTTAAGTGATAGATTATCCAAAATGCAGACCAAGAAAACTCCTTAGGCACTAGAATTATTATGCCTCCATTATTTTAAAAATACTTTGATATTTTCAAGAGAGAAAGAGAGAGAGAGAGAGAGAGAGAGAGGGAGAGAGAATAATATTACAATACAATTTAACAGAGTACTCAGGGAGCACCTGAAAGAGTGCTTTTGGAGGACCTAATAGTTTGTGGGACCAGGGAGGTTTCCTAATGGCAGCAATATCTGAAAAAGAGTAGCCACACAAGTGGGAGAGGAGAAAAAACATCACATTCAAGGAATTGACATTTGAGTAAATTGTACTATCAAGAGTGGTGTGTGTGTGTGTGTGTGTGTGTGTGTGTGTGTGTGTGTGTGTGTGTTTGAAAAGAAGTTTGGGAAAAGGAGAAAGATGGATAAGACATGAATCTACAAGTGTAAATTGGGGCCCATAGGCCATCATAAACAAATGCAGACTTTCCTAAGGGCAGTGTTGAACCCTTGATAGACTTAAGGAGGGAGGCCAAAGTCATCATCAGTAAAGATTCTTGGCTTAATGTCAAAATCAGAATTTTGTTTATATTCCTTAGATTTATATTATTATTTATTTTTTACTTTATTATTTAATTTTTACTTTATTTTTTAGGGGTGTTTTTAAATGTTACCAATGACTTCCATTTGCTAAATCTAATTTTCGGTTCTCAGGCTTTTGTAAGACATGTGAGCAGTATTTCTCACAGCTATTTTATTTATTTATTTTTTCTTGTTGGTTCTCAGGATACCACATATTCCTTGTTTCTTCCTTCTTCACTAGCTGTTCCTTCTCTATCTTTGTTGCTTTTTCTTCTTTTCTTCCCAAATCTAATATTTCAGTGCTTCTGACATCATTCTTTATCAACTTCTTGTTTCTTATCTATACTCCCTTACTGATATCATCTGGGTTTATGGTTTTAAATACAAGTAAAATGTCCACAGCTCAAATGGAGAAAAATTTCCATATTTGGAGTGGAGTCCAAAAGATTCAATTGTATGAAAAGAATTGCTGCATTTTGTTAAGGGTAACCTTGTGTAGAAAAAGAGAACAAATTGCTGACCAAGCGTATTTTCAGTTCCACAAAATCATGGGATGTGTTGTTTTGAGTTCTGTATGTCATCTAGAGGCTACAGTACCCAAATTTGTATCTGTAGCCTTGACCTCATCTCTGAATTCCAGACATAGTCAATAGCCTATTTGGCAATCTAATAAAAATCTCAAATTGAGTGTTCCCAAATTTTCTTCACACCTTCAAAGTTCCTACTCCATGGCCTTATTCATCTTAGGTAATCAATTCCATATCCTTTCCATTGCTCAGACAAAAATGTTGAAAGCATTCTTGACTTCTTATTTCCAACCCGTCCAATAGCCCTGTTGGCTGAATCTTCAACATTTACCCAGAATCTAACCACCTCTTACCACCTTTATTCTCATTATCCTCCAAGCCAGGTATCATCTCTCACTTGAATTATTTCAGTAATACCCCATTCTCAGTGGATCTTCCAATCTCCGTCTTGACTGCCTTACAATCTGTTCTCAACAGAGCAGCCAGAGTGGTCTTGTCAAAAGGTAAATCAGTTGCTGGGCGTGGTGGCGCAAGCCTGTAATCCCAGCAGCTCAGGAGGCGGAGGCAGGAGGATTGCAAGTTCAAGACAAGAGGCAGTCTGCGTAGCTTAGCGAGATACTGTCTCAAAACGTAAAAAAAAAAATGGGCTGAGGGTGCAGCTCAGTGGTCCAGCACTTGCAGAGCATGCAAGCATGAGGCCCCGGGTTCAACCCCCAGTACCACAACAACAACAAAAAAGTAAGTCAGTTTATATCACTCTTATATTTAAGGACAGTTCATTACTGTTATAATAGTTTTTTTTTTTTCTTCTTTGAAGCTGAGTGAATCAGTGGTAGACTCACTAGATTGGAATGTCAAAATATTATACATCTGGCATAACTAAAAACATAACTCACATAATTTAAGGTATAATATTAAGGTGCCTAATATTTGGGGGGATCAGTTAAAGATTAGCTTAGTTGGTAGAGTGCTGCTCCACACTTTCTGATGACCCAGGTTCAATCCCTAGAACTTCAAAAATGGGAGAAAGATGTGGCAGTCCACTCCCAAAACAATCCCCAAACAGTCAGCCATTGGAAACCCTATGAGGGTCACTATGAGTCAGACACGACTCAGTGGCACCTAACAACAACAACAATAACAATAACAATATTTGAGGAATGTTTAATATACAGAATATCTAGTCTACCTAGTAAGGAAGGAAATTACCATTAATTTACTACTAACATAAAAATAGGGGCTGGGGTTTATCTCAGTTGGTAGAGTGTGGTTCTGTGCTCTCTGAGGACCTGGATTCTATCCCCAGCATCGCAAAAATGGTAGAAGGACCTGGCAGCCCACTCCTGAAACAATCCCTAAACAACCAGCCATCAAAAACTCTATGAATAGCAGAGAAGCACTGATATAGTGCCAGGCATGGCACAGAGTTGGGGAGTATTTCATTCTGTTGCACACAGGGTCACTATGAGTTGGATCTGACTAGACGACATCTAACAACAACAGCAGCAGCAGCAGCAGCAACAACAACAACAACAACACCACAACATACAAATGACACTACAGGTCTTTTACATATATATTGTCATTTACTTTCAGCAACACTATGATGTAGGAATTGCCCTAATTTGCTGACATGGAGGTTTTGGCTTAGGAATATAAAAGTACTTGACCAACATCACATACCACTTGGTAGCACAGCCGGGAATCAAATTCAGTTCTGGTTCCTGAGCTCACGGTCTTTTCTTGACACTCATGATGCTGCTTCCCTTGTTTGTAAGGGCCAGTATATTAAAATATTTAACAAAATTTATCTGTGATACCCAGATCAAGTATATGAAAAATTCAACAAGCTAGTATCTTGAATATTTACAGGCCAGAGGTAGTTCTGCTTCAGGACTCACCTTGGTGTGGGTCTACGCTCATCTACGGTTTTCTTTTATGTTTTTAAAATTTATTTTAGGTAAGTTATAGATTTAAAAAGAAAACTGATATTAGGTTTCTACATGACCTAGATCTGGATAAGCAAGGGTAGAATATCTCAAGCACTATTTTAAGTGCAATTAAACATTGTGATAGTCCCCTCATAAAGAACAAAGCAATTTAATCTGTATAATAATGTCATCCTAGCCAGGAGATAGTCAAACTGATCACTCAGATGAAAAATCTAGTTTTTGTTTTGATTCCCATAAAAAAATTAATGTATCTTCTGTCCTAAATTCAGATGGGAAAAAAAAATAGAATCAAAGTGCTTTTGTCTGAAGAAGATTCTTCTTCTGGTCCCAGAACCTGCCAGATAATAACTAAAAGGGCAAAGTATAGTCGCAGTGCATGTGGAGGTCATTTGATGTCCTGAAATGAAGGGAAGACACCTAAGTGATGCATGCGCTCCCACACCTGGATCTCTAGAGACAGCTACTCAACAGACATGGCCCTGATTCTCCCAGGCCTGTTGGTTGTAAGCCCATCAGGGAAAGTGTTCTTCCCTACATACTTTTGCCCTTGCTTAGAGTCACAGAGAGTTCTTTCCTCTCTCATGCCCCGGTGTTAGTCGAGTGACTTTTTAGGCCTGGGGATGCTTCACATCACTTCTATTTTGGGATCATATGCCTTGAAACAGCTGGTGAGTGTTAATGACCAGGCTACAGTGCTCAGGTCTGCACGTCCACTCTCCCCATGTCAGAACAAGGGAAACATCCTGGGATGTGGTTCTCACAATACAAAGGAGACACTAAAGCCTTGAAATAATCCGCAGTGGGAGAGGAGCTATTTTTCTATTTGGCTCTGAACCAAGTGCCGAAAAACGTGAAACCATTGATTACACATTACTCCTTTTGGCCAAAAAGTAGGAATTATACAAACATACAAGAACAACTTATTATTTTTCCCACATTCTTTCATTTCCCCAGATATATTATTTAAATTTGAACAGCCCTACAGAACATCCCATGGGAATGACACTTCCCACATGAACAGCTTCCTTGCTCCTCGCTTATAAGAGATTCGATTTAATTCTCTGGCTGCTGAGGGGCTAGTTTAAGGTTACATAACATAACCCCAGAAGTCCTCATATGCCATTCTGTAGGGGAAGGGAAAGAAGAAAATCATAAACTCTTAATCTCTGTGAGTTGATAAAAGATTGTTCCCTGTGGTGTTATGTTTAGCATTATTTTTGTGCCATCCTCACTCAGGCCAGCACAAAAGCATAATGATACAAGAGAAGAGATCAAGAGGTGCAAGATACAATGCGTGATAGCTCTCAGCAATCATCATATACCAAGACTGATAGTCTAGAAACTACACTAGTTGTTGAAGATTAAAAGGTAAGGTCTGTTCAGTCTATGCAATGAGCTTTACAATCCAGCAGAAAAAAAATGGTCTAGAATTTAAACTTGTTACCTCACACACCAAAAGCAACAATTGCATCTAAAACAAATTATTATTTATCAATCACCTTACCATCCTTTACAATACAATGACACTACCCTTGTTGATTGCTATCCATCAGCTGGATGAAGTGAATGAGCAGTTTCAGTCATAGACTGATGGACCATCCAATACAATTGAAATATAGTGACAGTTTACCTAGCACCAAGAGATAGTTTGTTATGTAATTTTGAAATTACATTCCTTTTTAATTAGAAAAAAATCAGAATATGGATAAAATTAGAAGGATTCAAGGAGGTTTTCCTGCTTCTTTGTTAAATGTTATTTCAATCATACTGTTGGAGCCCTAGACCATTCCCCCAGCCCTCATTGTTCTAGACTTAGGAAAGCTATGATTTTTTTATGCTATGAGAACTCACTTTATGTCACAGAAAACGTATTATTTACTTATTTATTTATTTGTTTGTTTATTTGTTTGTTTTTTGTGTGTGTGGTGCTGGGGACCAAAGCCAGGCCCTTGTGCTTGCAAGGGAAGCATTCTACCTCTACCTTTGAGCTACATCCTGGATCTATGTTACATAAAATCTTAATGGCTGTTTTTGAGCTGTGGACATCCACATACAGCAAAGCTTATTGAGCAATTTATTGAACATTACTATATGTTAGGTTCTATATTAAATTTTTTTCCATATAGGGTCAGTTTTACTCTTTGTAACAGCTTTCTAAGAAACTCAGTATTGCTCCTGTTTTTCAGAGTATGAAATTGTTAGAGATAACTAACTTGCCCAAAGTTAATCATCAGCTAAGTGGTGGAGCCAGAATTGAGAGCCAAGGTGTTTTAACCAATGGTTAAATATGATGAAATGAATAAATTGTATTCAAGTTTTAAAAATTCATAAAAATATAATTTATTCACAATAAGGTATGTTTACTTATAGGTAATTGCTAACTGAGAATATCTTTGCTTGTTCCAGTTTGCATTTAGCAAAACTTTAATTCCACTTGAAAAACAAGTTTTTGTCAATGTAAGGTCAAACATTTTTCTCAAACAAAGGATTCGGGGAAGAAGGATGAAAAGTTGAGGAAGATCTATGTGTGTATTTTTAAACAAATCTTGCCAGGCATGGTGGCTCATGCCTATAATCCCAGTGACTTTGGAGGCAGAGGCAGGAGATTCACAAGTTTCAGACCAGAGGCAGCCTGCGTAACTTAGTGAGAGCCTGACCCAAAATAAAAAGTGAAAAATGGGCTGGGGGCAAAGCCCAGAGGTAGAGCCCTTGCAAAGTATGTGTGAGAACCTGGGTTCAACCCCTGAGTGCTGAAAAAAAAAGTCTTTAGTAGAAATCAACCAATGCTTCTTGTTGACATAATTTCTGCCAAGACATTTAAAAGTGCCATATATATGTGTGTGTGTATATCAAATACGTATGCTCAATAAAACTGTCAAAGAAAGAGAAGATAATTTAATAGTATATTTTGAGTGGAAAGAGGAAATTATGCTTAAACATAGATTATATGTTTCAATTTTCAGAGCCTAAAGTGTACTTTTTCTCTCATTTTGCCTTATAATCTGCTTTCTTTGTCCTTTTTCCAGTGCATAAATTTCATTTGCACTATGAAGAAAGTACTTTTGAGCAGAAACAAAGATAAAAATTAATTTTTCATGCACTAATAAAACCCTACAGAGCAAAAATTCATAAAAGTCTCTCACATATAAAATTATAAGCATATGTACATAAATGTGTGTGCATATCTATTTATCTATGTATCTAGCTATCTAGCTATCTATCTGAATGACTGTTGTTGTTGTTAGGTGCCCTGGAGTTGGTATCTGACTCATAGCGACCCTCTGTACAACCGGGGAAACACTATTGTCAGTGCTTCTCTGCTGTGCATAGGGTTTTTCAATGGCAGATTGATTTTTGGGAGGGGGTTGCCAGGTCCTTCTCCCAAATCTGAATGACTGAGAATACCTAAATAAATCAGCCTTGCACCTGACCTGTATTAAGATAGTTTTTTTCAACTAGTTTTTAATAACTAGTAATGTTGAGATGGCCTGCAGCTGTAGCCCTGTGGCATTCGATCCTATCAGATTTGGGAAGCTAAACAGGATCAAGCCTGGTGAGTACTTGGATGGGAGACTGCCTGGGAACACCAGGTGTTATAGCCTTGGGGGAAGGACCTGGCAACCCAATCCCCAAAATCAATCCACCATTGAAAACCCTATGAACAGCAGAGAAGCACTGACAATAGTGTTTCCCTTGTTGTACACAGGGTTGCTATGAGTCAGATACCGACTCGATGGCACCTAACAACAACAACAATGTTGAGATGAGAAATGGCTGGAAACAATCTCAGTCTCTGAACCTTGGCTTGGTAATTATACCTCACTTAGTTTATCATCTTATTTCATACCTTCCATAACATTTTGAGGACAAAAACAAAATTTGCTTTGAAATCTAATAGTTATAAACACCTGTGTGATTCCAAATTATACCGAAAGTGTATATTTCTCTTCATTTTTAATGATAATGGCTACATTAGTCTTTTAATATAGTTAGACATTTTATCTGTAAGAGGACTTACCTGTGATAGTTAAATTAGGCCAGAATCTGCAAGAGTCAGGATAGAAAGAATTATAGGAAATTAGAGGTTAGGTTTATGTGAAATATAGGTAGGTGGAGCAGTTGTCACATAACTAACTATGAAACAGTGTGAACACTTTTGCTACAGTACTTTTTGTCAATTATTATGTGATTATATTTCATTGTTTAGTAATGGTTTTGTATTTTGCAACAATTTAATCAATAGTAAACTCTAAAAGACAAATATGCATATCCATTGAACAATATTTAATTTCCAATTGAGAAAGTTCCTGAGGAACGTTATTTGAAGAAAATATTGGTTGACATTTATCTCATTGACTACCTGAAAACCAAAAGATACAATCTGTTGAAGAGAATTGACAACTACTTCAAAATTGTGTAATATTCAAACATAATAATGTATCTGAGGGCAACCAGTTTTTTAAATTCAGTTGTAACAAATGCATTTCATATCATTCATTCAGATCAAATAAATTTTCTTGTTTTTCTTTGCAAGTTTTATTGTACATGTTTGAAAACAAACAAACAAAAATAGTAGGCGTTAAGACCAAATTTTTTAGTGAATGATTTATTTGTTGACAAGTAAAGGAATAGAACAGATATGAGAGATTTATAGGTGCCATTACAGAAAGTAACTTTAAGTGCCTGCTATATATTAGGAGTTTAAAAAGTATATTTTGTTAGATGCAGTTGAGTCAATGTCCAACTCATAACAACCCTACCTACAACAGACAAAACCTATTATCAGTGCTTCTCTGGTATTCATAGAGTTTTCAAGGGTTGATTGCTTTGGGGGAGTGGGTTGCCGGGTCCTTCTCCCAAGCCTACAGCACCTGGTGTTCCCAGGTGGTCTCCCATCCAAGCACTAACCAGGTTTGACCCTGCTTAACTTCTGAGATCTGACATGATAGGATGCCACAGTGCTATGGCTGCAGGTGCCAAAAAGTATACGTTGTTGTTGTTGTTAGGTGCCTTTGAGTTGGTGTCCATTCATAGTGACCCTATATCCAACAGACGAAATACTGTTGTCAGTGCTTCTCTGCTACTCATAGAGTTTTCAATGGCAATTGATTTTTGGGAGTGGGTTGCTGGGTCCTTCTCCCAAAAATTATATAGATATTCAGAATGGAACATAAATTGCTTGATTTTCCTTCTGTCAATTGTATACTTTTATTGACTTAAAATTAAAAATATACTGAAAGATTTTTAGAATTTGTTATTTTTATTTAAAAAATTTTATATTGTTTGTTTGTTTATTTATTTATATTTTGTGGTGCTGGGGATCAAACCCAAAGCCTCATGTATGCTAGGCAAGCTCACTACCACTGAACTACATCCCTAGCTGTGGAATTTTTTCTTTAAAATTAACATTTTTAGCTTACTAATAAATATCTAATTTAATAGTTTTAGGGGTTGAGTTCTTTATATATAGTACTTTGCCTGTCATTAAGGAGGAAATATTTAATCTGATTGCACAATGTATAAATATATCAAAATATCACACAGTACCTTATTAGCATGTAAAATTTTGTGATTTTATTGCTGATAAAAATAATTTAAAAAATTTAAAAATGTGAAAAAGAAGAGTTACTAATACTCTTCAATTTAGAGAGAAACTGTCTATGGAGGCAAGGAGAAAACTCAAAGAAAAAGTCCATGACTATGTCAAGAAGAATCAAGAATAGACACCCTGCAAGTCATCTGAAGATCTCAGTAGATGATCCATGGTGCTGAGCTGAGACGGAGCAGAGGAATTACAGACTAAAGTAGCTGCATGCTGACTGGATAGATGGGTGTCCGATATAGGATAATTAGTGGCATCTTAGGAAAAAAAAAGCCAAATCTGGGGCCTCATCAATTCTTCCTTCAGCCTCTTCTGGCTTCTCCCCCATCCTCTCCCCATGCCTTCAGACTACAGCAAACGTGTAGATCATGACTTCAATGTAGCTATGGGGGTGGGGAGAAATAATGTGAAATAACCGGGGAAAGTATTTTCATTATCTTTCCCTAGACAATTGTAAAAATTAATTGCTTAATAAAATGTCTCTTGAGTATAGAAACCTTTGGAATTGGCTTTCAAATCCCTTTCACATGGACAAATAACCAAAGGAAGAATTTTGACATTAGTCCTCCAAGTGTATCATTGCAACATGGGTATATTTTTCTAACCCCAAAGAGTATTAACACTCTTTCCCACACTCATTTTGACTTTTCTGATGTTTCATTGTAATCAAATAGTCATTAACATCTGTTTTAAGCAATAAGACTTTCCCACGGTATCAAAATCTATGATGAGTTTTCCATATGGAGAATGTAATAGAAATGTGTAATGAACACAAACCATGACTTGAAAATTGTTATGATGAGAGATTAAAAAATCATCAATTGATTAACGTAGGCCTTATTTTTGTGGAGAGGAAAGAGAAAGGAAGCATATGATTCTCACATCTGGTTTTGCTGAGGGCTACAAAGAGTTAACTAGCCAGTAGCAGCATTTTGGTTATTCTGAAACTTACCTCAACTAACTCTGTCCTTTCCAAGACTCTCCAGAGATGAAAGAAACTTTTCAAATTTAGTCTTTATTGTCATTCCTGGGTTTTTATTGCCACAAGAAATGTCATTTGTCTTTGCTGTTATAGCTAGTCCAGGACTAAAACTATAGGAACTTCCCTTGTCCATTGGTGGAAATCTTTACCCATTACCATTGTCAAAAAGAAAAACCAAAAGAGGACAATTACCACAGAACCATCTGTCAATATTGTCATTTTGATTGGTTCTTGGTGACTTTTTGCTAAGATGAGCTTTCTTCAGGCCCATCACTTGACGATCCTTTAAAACTCATACTATGATATTGTATCCAAAGCATGTGTATGCCACAAAAAGTAAAGAAAGAATTAGTCTAATAAAAGCTCTCTATAGATTCTCTGAGATGTGGATTAATACTCTAGAAAGTCTTCGTGGAATCAAAAGAAAAAAATTAAAAGCTCAGATCTGGAAAATAGACTCAAAGATATCTAGCTTATCTCTTATTTGACATGTAATTTATCTTAATTATATTCTTTCCTTTATCTGTTCGGCAGATATTAGGAATCTCTTGATCTCTGTTAGGCACTGGGTACAGAATGTTAAACAAAGCACATGCTCTCTGACCTCATAGAGCTATAAGTCTCATGAGAAGGACAAAAACCAAATTGTGATGTAAATAATTATATTATCTACATTTAATAAGTTTCAGTTATTCTAGTTGCATAGAATTTATTTTTATAGCTAGCCACTGTGTGATAGTACTGTGAGAACTAATTATGCTAAAATTATTTCTCCCTCATGTAGTGTGGGCAATTACTTTCTATGTTTCCAAGAACCATCCTAGCACTATTTTTACCTTAGGTCTGTGCTAGGGCTTTTTCGTTGTTGTTGTACTTGGGGGTTGAACCCAGGGCCTCATCCATACTTTTCAAGCACTCTTCCACTGAGCTGCACTTCTACCCCATTTTTAAAATTTTTTATCTTGAGATGGGATCTTACTAAATTACACAGGCTGCCTCTGGCTTCAAACCTGGGATCTTCCTGCCTTCTCTGTGTTAGTGCTTTCCACCACGTGTCTGAGGAGACACTTATTAAAATTTACATCCCATCTTTATGGACACTGCATTCTCAGTATTTAGCTCTGTATGAATTCTCCCAGCTTTGGCAGGTACAATTGGTTTAGGTCCTTTGGGGTAGAGTCTCTTTCTCCATTATCAGAATGTTCCAACACGTTCCAGCATGTTCCAACCAAGTCATTGTTGTCATAGCTGCTAGGAGGGAAAGTGTAAGCAGATCCCATTTGTAGCTCATTCTCTGCTGCCAGGAGCGACTTCTGTGAGGAGTGACTTCTGTGTTATCTTCAGGTAAGGAGGAGTTCAGACTTTGATAGGAAGAAGTAGACCACTTCTGAGGCTCACAAAGCAGGATGTGCTAGTCAGCTTTCCATTGCTATGACAAAATTCCTGAGAAAATCAATATAAAGGAGAGATTTATTTTGGCTCACAGTTTCAGAAGTTTTAGGCCACGGTCACTTGATTCCATTGTTTCTAGACCTGTGGAGAAGCAGAACATCGTGGCAGGGAGCATACGGTGGAAAAAAGCTGCTCACTTCATGGTGGCCAGGAAGCAGAAAGGCAGAAGGGAAGGGGCCAAGGACAAAATATACCCTCCAAGGTCATACCCCCAATGATCTATTTCTGCTAACAAGGCCCCACCTCCTAAAGTTTCTGCCACTTCCCAATAGCCAATTAAATTATGAATTTATGAATCTATGAATGGATAGGTCATTTCACAAGGTCAGAGAGTCTTCATGATACAATTATGTCCCAAAGATTCCACCTCTGAACACTCCTACCTAGGAGACTAAATCTTCAGTATGTAAGCTTTTGGGGGACATTTAAGATCCAAACCACTGCACTTGGGGCAAGGGCATCTAAAACTCTTGAATCCCCAGAATCTCCAATGTTGTGGTTTCTCATGTAAGGACTAATCTTGGGATATAGGCATACTGGCAAAATTTGGCATTACACTACTTTTACAAAGCACCAAACTTCGTTCTTATCTTTTAATGCCCACTACGTATAGAAAATCAAAATCCTTTGTATGCTATAAAGGAGGTCCTCTACTTTACAAACTTAACTTGTATTTGCCAATCAATCTCCTTCATTCTGTAATTTTTGACTAAGTGTCAATTGAATGTAACACACAATTCTGTTGCCTTTGTAGTTATTAATTATCCTATATTTCTCAAATGCCAGAACATCACACATCCTTTGGCACTTTTTTTTTTCCACCAAAATACCATTTCAGGTTACTCTCAATGAAAGTTGAAAAGTGGCATGAGTACTTGATGCCAGAGGCCATCTGTGTTGCAATTGCGGTCAGTGCTGGAGTCTCCATCACCAGCTGAGTGGCAAAGTAGTCCAACTCCAAAGGCCTCTTCTAACACTAGTTGTTACATGGTTAGTTCCCTAGGAATCAGACTCCTAGAGATCATTCCAGAGCAGGAAGTTCATTAGGAAGTGCTCTTGGGATCAGTGTCAATAAAAGGAAAGGAGAATAAGAGAGACAGGATTAGGCAGAGGGAGAAGTTGGGCTTTGCAATGTCTCTGTAATGACCTCTGTTGACCCATGGGGAATTCTGAAACTGGGTGGTCCTTTAGAATTGTCTCAACTCAAGGGAAGGGAGCTTTTATGTCCTTGAGTTAATCAATCATTGAGTATGACCTTCTCTGGGAAAGAAGCATGAGCTTGGGCAAGGAAGGGTTGTTTAGCAGAGGCAGTCACCAAAGAAGACTGATAGCTGGGACGTCTGCTGGAAGTACTTCCAGCAGTGAGGGAAGAAAATCCAGATCCTTTACTCATGAAGGATATGTGGGTGCAGCATCATACCTATTACTGAGAGCTTGAGGGAACATCTGGACATGTTCCATTTTAACAAGGAGTCTTGACAAGGGCATGTGAGGTGACTGGGGATATCTCCAGGAGTCTCCCTGCTTAAATATGCTTCACTTCCATGTTTTCTGCAGTAATCACCTTATCCTGGCAAAAGGGAATCTGTTTTTGTGAAATGGTCTTTTAGAGGATTAAGAAGACTTATTGACCTACTGGGGTTCTTGACTGTCTCAAGAACACTTGATCACTTTTCAATCCCAAGAAAGGAAGAATGTTCATGTCTCAATTCTTATCGGTTGCTCATTTTCCTTGTGCCACAGTCTCTGAACATTCTTCATTGTGAGTTGTAGTGTAGCCTTGTGGACAAAGTTCTCTAGAATTGCTTTGTGATTTTTAAGTGGAATTGTGGTATTTAGAAATACTTTCTGTCTGTGGCAAGTCTGGCTCTTCAGTCAAGATTGTCTCTGTAGAGTAAACAATAAAAAATATCACATTTGGTAACTAAATCTAATTAGGGACTTTGTGGTTCCCTGATGCCCCACAGCCCATTGTTTCAAAGGATGGAGAGTCAAAGAATCACAGGTTAAATGAAATGAACACACTTGAGCTTCAAGTTTCTTACATGTTATTGTTGTTAGAAGAGTTGTATTCCAAACAAGATTTCCAAGTAAGAGTTGTATATGCATGTGTGTATACACATATAGTTTTTTAAAATTTATTTTTATCCTCATTCCAATGGTGGAAATACCTTTCTGTATTAACAGGGTTGTACAGATATAGCATACACCCATAAGCTAAGTATTAATGCTTAACAGGATGTCTTATAGTAGAGGCCGATAATCTCAAAAATAAAGTTTTCATTTGCAAGAACAGCAAGGCTCTATTGAGAGAAAAAAGTATAAATGAATTCTGACATGACTAAGACAGTGTCTTGAAGCAGATTAAAGAACACAGCATATGAAAACAAAGAATAACTTACTACCCCCAGGAAAGGAGATAAAAGATTAATCAGATGAAAGAAGGAAAATGGGAGTGACATATTGAGAGTTTAGGGAAAAAAAATTCCCTACCTGATCTTTGAGTGAGGAAACTGAAATCACAAATATGTTTGGAAGTATGGAGGAGCAGATGATAACCATTCTTGGACTTTTGAAGATCGTGTTGGAGATCACAAACGTGACAGAGAAATCCTCTGTGAAGCGCTGTGTCTTGGGTGGATCAGCAATGATCAAGCAAGGTGAGCAGACGGATGGGCCTAAGGGTGGCCCTGCAGCATCACAGTCAGCTCAAGGAATAGACATTACAATTCTGTCCAGCACTCAGTTCTCCTTTTTCCCAAGACACATGAAGGAAACATTTCCTAGTCTCCTTGCAATTAGGTATACTGTGTCTTAGTTTGGTCAATAAAATGAGATTAGATGTATCTTAGTCAGTTTTGCTGCCATGACAGAATACTATACACTGAGTCGCTTAAACAACAGACATTTATTTCTAACAGGTCTGAATACTGGAAGTTCAAGACCAAGGTACAGGGGGCTTTGGTGTCTGATGAGGGGGCCTCTTCCTGGGTTGCAGATGGCCACTATTTTGCTGAATCTTCACATGGAAGAGGGAGAAAGAGAACTTGCTCTCTGTTCTCTTCTTATACAAACATTTTTTCCACCCTGAGAACCCCATACTCACGGCCTCCCAAAGACCTTACCTCCAAATATTATCACATTAGGGGTTGGGGGTTGAAAATATTTAGGACACAGTATATAGTTAGGAGCAGGAGGCGATATTGTGCCATTTGGGGAAGTGAATAGCAACAAATCCCATTTACTCTCCAATCTCCCTCCTACCCCTACCATAGTGACAGATGGTCACTGGTCACATGGTCCAGATGATTGTTAGAACCCTCTGCAGCATAGCTCCTGAGTGTCTTTGTGTAGCAGAGCCCTCCAGAATTTTAGTGGACATGCAGTATGAGTTAGAAATAAACTTCTGTGTTCAGTCACTAAGATTTTGGAAGACTCATTTTTCCTTCTTTTATCCCTCCTTCTCTCCTTTCCTCTCTCCATTCTTTCTTGTTTTATCTTTTCTCTTCTCTTCTCTCTCTTCCCCTCTCCTCTCGCCTCCTCTCCTCTTCTCTTCTCTTCCTTTCCTTTTCACTACAGCATACCCTCTCTTATCCTAACTATGGGCAAATATAGAATTCCCAACTTCCAAATGGTAGAAACTGGAGAACCTAAAGAGGCATGAGGTTTAAATGAGTATTATATAGAGAATATTAACATCATGATCAGAGCCAATTCCATGTAATACTAGTCTCATAATGGCAATAAAAAGACTGGCTATGACCAACAACATGGTAGGTAAGGCAGAGACTCTCTTCTGATTGTAGAACAATATCTAAGGTCTTTGGAAATTTAAGTTAGTAAGAGAAGAAAAAATAAAGTAAGACAGAAAATCTTGAGTGATTAAATACAAATTCTGAGCTGATTACTTTAAAAACAGACATTATGGCCTGATCTTAAGTTGGGCAATTCATTTATTTTCCTGCTATCCACAAAAAATGGGGAACTCCCAAATCTAAATGAGTAACCATGGCAGAATCAAAAGCAGTGCCAAAGGGAAACAACAGCAAGTAGCAGAATTGGCTTTGTAGAAAATTGAACAAATGGAGAAAATAAAAAATTTGAGAATAAATAAGGCATAATTGAAAGGAGAGACATTGTTTTTATCTCCAGATGACAAAATGAATAACTTACAAAATCCAAGAATTCAAAAATAAAATTACTAGAATAAAAAAATTCAGTAAAACTTTGAGTTTCATAACAGTAAATAAAACCAGTAATTTTTTACATTTCAAAATCACAAGCCATATGATAACACTTTAAGGCAATGTATTCCTATCAGTTTATAAGTTATTAATTACCTTGTTTGCTAATATCAGAGTTTGATAAGATGTTCAGCTTTGAAATAATAAGATAATTTTCCACTGTAAAAGATCACAACCATACCTAAATAATTTTAGAACATTCTGTGGCCTGCAGCCATACCATTGTGGCATCCGATTCCATCAGATCCCAGAAGCTAAGCCTGGTTAGTCCTTGGATGGGAGACCGCCTGGAAGCACCATGTGATGTACGCTCAGAAGGACCTGGCAACCCACTCCCCCCAAAAATTAGCCATTGAAAACCCTATGAATAGCAGAGAAGCTCTAACAGTGCTGTTTTGTAGGGTAGCTATGAGTCAGACACTGATTTGATGGCACCTAGAAACAACAATTTACAATGTTGTATGAACTATGCAATATATTTTGCTGCTATTTATAGAGTGATAGTACATCTCATAAATTTCTTTAAAAAGAAGTCTAGGGATAGGTGGGCTACAGCTAGGGTGGTTCCACTATTTTCAGGCTTCTTATGTCTTTCTTCTTTGTCATCCTTAGAGAATGGCTTTTCCATCATTAAGTTTACCCCATGTTTACAATGGCAGTTGAAGGTCCAGCCATCATATCTACATGCCCAACAGCAGACAGGAGTCAGGGCAGATAGCAGAGGTATTTCAGGGCACATGAACCTTTTTAGGAGTATCATCTAACAGTACTCACTTAAGTATCCTTGATCTGAACTAGACACAGACCACACTTAGTTTCAAGTTGTTGTTAGGTGCCCTTGGAGTTGGGTCCAACTCATAGAAACCCTATATATAACAGAATCAAACACTACCTGACACTGTGCCATACACATGATCTTTTTAATGCTTGATCCCATTGTTGCAAGCACTGTGTTTCTTCTCATTTTGATTAGTGTCACATCAGTAAAAGGAGGTCCCAGGGGTTTTGCTCCATCCCCATCATTAAGGTTGACTCTAAGGAGGCGAGTTTTCCCCAGTTATCTTTTGAATTCCTTTCAACCTGGGGGGATCATCTGGCACTATATTTGACAGTGCTTCTCTGTTATTTGTAGAGTTTTCAATGGCTAATTGTTTTCAGAGTGGGCTGCTGGGTCCTTCTCCATAGTCTGTCTTAGTCTGAAAGCTAATATGGAATCTGTTCACCATGGGTTCCCCTGCTGGTATCTGAAATACTGTGGCATAGCTTTCAGCATCACAGCAAAATGCAAGCCCCCACAGTATGACAAGCTGACAGACACATGAGGGTAGCTGCAAGGGAAACTGAAAAATATCGTCTTTTAACTGAGCACTTTGAAATCTTGAGTGAAATAAGAATTATTTTAAGGGAGAAACAGAGAATGGCTAGTGTGGACGACTAGCAATCTCTTCCATACACAGCATTTAACTCTGCATGATATTTAGAACAATTGAAGATCTGTTCTGGGCCACATAAAATGAGACTTAAATAAATGAGATTATTATTAAAGCTGAAGATTCTCTTTCAATGTAGTTCAATGTATAATGGGGTGGGGGTGGGAGAAGCTTGAGGATGGAGCAGGTTATTGTTGAGGTTCTAGCTTTTGTTTTGGGTACTGGGTCTGCAAGGGCTCATTTCAAGATTAAAATTATTAACTAAATCATAGAGGCAGACAATGTATAAGCAAACAATAAGAGTGTGTCATGAGCCAAGGTGTGTTGTTAATCCACTAAAAAAGTGAAATTTTGAAATCCTTAAATTTTGAATTCAAATGCGTCTCTAAAATTCATATATATATGTATATATATATATATATATGTACATATATATATGTATATATATATGTACATATATATATATGTACACATATATACACACATATATATATACAGGTGTGAAAACCAAGAAAAAGTGGGAAAAGGAGAATAAAGGAAAACTGCACACTACTAGATTTTTAAAACTCCTAATGCAGCATTATGATTAAACACTTCCCTTCCTGGAAGGAGGACTCAGATCCCAGTCACAAGCATATGCTGACCTAGAGTCACAAGTGAAATCCTTTGCATGCTTTTGCGCTGGGGGTAGTGGAAAGGAATCATTCTTTCCTCTCCTGAACTGAAGGAAGGTGACAACTGCTGGACTCATTCTCCTCCATTGTCCCATGACTCATCTAGGTGTTTAGGGTGTCCTTTTATGCTATGCCATCATCTCCTTCTGTTACAGTAATTATTGGTTACTTGGTCCAGTGTCTATTTTCTCTTTGCCTTGATCTTATTCAGCACCATCAATGAAGTGGAAGTCTGGAAAATTTTCATAAAAGGCAGCTGTTATGTGCTCTGTTCGCTTTCTGTCACTTCCTCCTACCTGCTGCTTAAAATATAGATGTAAGCTGGGATGTTGTTGTTGTTAGGTTCCCTTGAGTTGATATCTGACTTATAGTGACCCTATGTACAATAGGCAAAACACTATTGCCAGTGCTTCTCTGGTTTTCAATGGCGGATTGATACTTGGGAGTGGGTTGCTGGGTCCTTCTCCCAAGCCTAGAGTATCTGGTGTTCCCAGGAGGTCTCCCATCCAGTACTAACCAGGCCCAACCCTGCTTAGCTTCCGAGATCTGACAGGATCAGAGGCCACAATGTTACAGCTGCAGGCCATCCAGGACAGGTGCTGCATAATTGTAATCCTAGCTACTTGGGAGTTGAGGCAGAAGCATAGCAAGTTCAAGACTAGCCTTGGCAACTTATCAAGACACTGACTCAAAATAAAAGGAAAAAATGGCTGAGGATGTTGATCAGTAGTAGAGCACTTACCTAGCATGCGCAAGGCCCTAGGTTCAAACCCCAGTACTGAAAAAAAAAATCATTTGCTGCACCCATTATGCAACTATTAAGTCAGTTTTGCTTACACATTCATCACCTTACATATTTAACATAACATTATGAACTAAAGAAGAAAAGAAAAAGGTGGAAATTTTAATTAACATACAATAAGAATCATATGCAATCATGGGTTATACTCTCATTGATTTTTTTCCTTCCCCCACTTTTTCTCATGTATTCAGATAGCTGCATCCTGTATTTTGTGTTTTTCCTGTTCTTCACCCCTCTGCATTGCTCCCCTTCCCTCAACCTTCATTCCCACCAGCTAATCCTCTCCCCTCTCCTGTCAGGTCAATTTGTATTTTCCATTCTTAGATATGTATGAACATATATATATATATATATATATATATATATATATATGTAATTTTTTCCTTTAAGTTAGATTTATCTCCCACCTATAAGTTAGAGCATATGATATTTCTCTGTGTCTGGGTTAATTCACTTAATATTACCTTCTCCAGTTCCCTCTATTTTGCTGCAAATGATATAATTTCATTCTTTTTTAATGCTGAGTAATACTCCATTGCGTATATATACCATAGTTTTCCAATCTACTTCTCTGTTGATGGACATCTTGGTTGATTCCATACCTTTGTGATTTTGAAAAGTGCTGCATTAAATATGAAAGTGCAGATGTCCCTATGGTATGATGACTATCTTTCTTTGGGTATGTTCCCAGGAGTGGAATAGCTGGATTTTATGGTAGTTCTATTCTTAGTTTGCTAAGGTAACTCCATATTGATTTCTAAAGTGGCTGAACCAATTTATAGTCCCACTAGCAGTGTAAAAATATTCCCTTTCCTCCACATCCATTTGTTATTATGTATTTTGTTAAACTTGGTCATTCTTACTGGAGATGGAACCTCAGCGTTGTTTTGATTTGCATTTCCCTAATGGCTAAAGATATTGAACATTTTTTCATATGTTTATTGGCCATGGCCATTTGTATTTCTTCTCTTGAGAACTGTCTGTTCATTTCCATTACTGGATTCCATTACTGGGTTATTTGTTATTTTGGTGTTTGACTTCTTAAGTTATGTTGTTGTTGGGTACATATATTCTAGAAATTAGTCATATGTGTAGGATGCAAAGATTTTCTCCCATTTTATGGGCTCTCCCTTTATTCTGTTGATTGTTTACTTTGCTGCACAGAAGCATTTTAGTTTTATGTAATCCCCTTTGTTATCCTTGGTGCAGTTTCCTGAACAACTGGGTTCTTGTTAAAGAAGTACTTGCCTATGCCTATGTGTTGGAGCATGTTCCCTATCTTTTCTTCTAGTAGTTTTAAGGTTTCCAGTTTTATGTTGAGGTCTCTGATTCATTTTGAGTTGAATAACATGCATATTAAAAGATATGGGTGTATTTTCATTCTTCTGCATGTGGAAATCCAGTTTTCCTACCTCCATTTGTTGAAGAGGCTATCTTTTCTCCATTATACATTTTAGCCCCTTTGTCAAAGACCAGGTTGTTGTAGTTAAGTGGATGTATAACTGGGACTTAAATTCTGTTCCATTGATCTTCATGCTTATTTTTGTGCCAGTACTAAGTTTCTTTTGTCACTATGGCTCTGTGACATAGTTTGAAATAAGGTATTGTGATACCTCCTGAACTGTTTTTGCTGCTTTGGATTGTTTTGGCTATACAAAGTCTTTTGTGCTTCTATACAAATGTTAGAATTGTTTTTTCTCTTTCTGCAATGCATATCATTGGGATTTTGATGGGGATTGAATTAAATCTGTAAATTGTTTTTGGTAATGTAGCCATTTTCACAATGTTAATTCTTCCAATCCATGAACAAGGGAGGTCCTTGCATCTTTTAGTATCTTCTGCTATTTCTTTCTTTGATGTTTTGAAGTTTGCATTGTAGAGGTCTTTAAGGTCTTTGGTAAGATGAATTTCTACATATTTAATTTTTTGGTGGTCTATTGTGAATGAGATTAGTGTCTTGATTTCATTATCTTCCTGTTTGCTGTTGGTATAAGGAAGCCTACTGATTTTTGAGTATTAACTTTGTATCTTGCAACTTTGATGAAGGAGATAATTAGATCTAAGAGTTTTCTAGTGGAATTTTTGGGATCCTTTAGGTATAAGATAATGTCATTTGTGAATAGAGAGAGTTTTACCTGTTCTTTCCCAATTTGTATTTCTTTTCTTTATTTCTGTCGCTCTGGCCAAGATTTCAATCATGATATTGAATAAGACAGCAGATATTGGACATCCTTGTCTTATTTCTGATCTTAGAGGGAATGCTTTTAATTTTTCACCATTTAATATGATGGTGGCTGTATGTTTATCATATATGGCCTTTGTGATGTTGAGATAAGTTTCTTCTATCCACAATTTCTTCAGGATTTTTATTGTGAAGGGATATTGAACTTTGGTGAAGGCTTTCTTAGCATGAATTGAGATGATCATGTGATTTCTTTCTGTAAGTCCCTTGACTTACATTAATTGTTTTATGTATGTTGAACCAGTCCTGCATCTGTGGAATGAAGTCCACCTGATAGTGATGTATGGTCTTTTTTATGTTGACTATATTTGATTTGGAAGAATTTTATTGAGGATTTTTGCATCAGTGTTCATCAGGGAAATTGGTCTATAGTTCTTTCTTTGTAGTGTCCTTATCTGGTTTTGGTATCAGGGTGATACTAACATCATAGAATGAATTTGGAAGTATACCTTCCTTTTATATTTTATGAAATAATTTGAGGAGGATAGATATTAATTCTTATTTTTTTTGTGGTACTAGGTGTTGAACCCAGGGTCTCATGCTTGCATGCTTTGCAAGTGCTGTACCACTGAGCTGCACCCTTAGCCCAATTTTTTACTTTTTGAGACAAGGTCTCACCAAATTACACAGACTGCCTCTGGTCTCCAACTTGCGATCCTCCTGCCTCTGCCTGCTGAGTTGCTGGGATTAAGGGTGTGCACTGCCATGCCTAGCTGGTATTAATTCTTTTTCAAAGGTTTGGTAGAATTCAGCTGTAAACCCATCAACATCTGGGCTTTTCTTTATTGGGAGTTATTATTGTTGTTGTTGTTGTTGTTGTTGTTGTTATTATTATTATTATTATTATTATTATTATTATCACTGCTTCGTCTTGTTGGCTGAAATAGGCCTGTTTAATTTGCTTATGTCCTCAGTGTTTAGTTTTGGTAAGCCATAAGTTTTGGGGAATTTATCCATTGCATCTGTATTTCTATTTTTGGAGGAGTACAATTTATAAAAGTAGTCTCTGATGACTTGTATTTCACTGGTATCTGTTGTTATGTCCCCTTTCTCACCTCTGATTTTATTAATTTGGGTCTCTCTTTCTCTCTCTCTCTCTCTCTCCTCTGTCATCTCTCTCAGTCTGGATAAAGGAGTTTCAGTTTTGTTACTCTTTTCAAAGAACCAGCTCTTTGTTTTGTTTATTTTTTGTATTGTCCTTTTAGTCTCTATTTTGTTAATATCTGCCTTGATCTTTATTTTCTCTGTGTACTCTTTTTGGGTTTGGCTTTTTGTTGGCTTTCTAGTGCCTTGAGGTGTATCATTAAGTTATGTAATTGGGCCTTCCTTATCTTATTGGTGAAGGCAGGGCACTCATCGCTATGAACTTCGCTCTTCACCTATTTTTGCTATCCTATCTATCTTTGTATCCCATAGGTTCTGGTTGGTTGTGTTTTCAGCATCATTTGACTGAAGGAACTTTTTAATTTTCACTCTGATTTCTTTGATGAACCATTGGTTACTCAGAAGTGTGTTATTTGGCCTCCATGTATTTGTAACATTCCTCTTATTTTTCTTGCTGTTGAGTTCTAGTTTTATTCCATTGTGGTCTGTTAAGGTACAAGGATGATCTTAATGTTTTTGTATTTGTTGAGGCCATTTGTGTAGACTAAAATGTGGTCTATTTTTTGAAAAGTTCCATGTGGTGCTGAGAAGGATGGAATATTCTGTAAACATTTGTTAGTCCCAGCTGATCTACAGTGTTGTTTAAGTCCATCATTTCCATGTTCATTTTTGCTTTCGGGTATTGAGGTCTCCTGTAATAATTGTATCTGGACCTTTGTGTTCCTTTATTGCCAGTAAGTTAAGAGTGTTTATGTTTGGTAAATAAATATTGACTAACATTATCTCCTCCTGTTTGACAGTTCCTTTTACTAATACATTGTGACCATCTTTGTTTCTTCTGATTAGTTTGGATCTAAAGTCCAGGTTGTCAGAGATTAGTATAGCTACCTCTGCTTTTGTTTGTTTCTTTCCATAAACTTGGTATATTTTTTCCAGCCTTTAATTTTCAGACTTTTAGAGTCTCTCTTCATGAGTTGAGTCTATTGAATCCCATATATCAGGAGTTTTTATTTTTTAATCCAGTTGGTCAAGTGGTGTCTCTTGATTGGTGAGTTAAGATCATTAATATCTAGGGTAATTATTGAAAGGAGCTTGATGTTCTGCATTATTTTCATGGTTGTTTCTCTTCCTTGGTTCTTCATTAGCTTGTTTTATTCATAAATTTATCTCATTTTTAAAAATTTATTCCCTTGGTCTTTCTTTTTGTTTTCTTGCTTCTAGCATATGTAGCATTTCTTCAAGAATCTTCTGCAATGCTTTCTTGGTGGATGCAAATTGCTTAAACTTGTCAGTACCATGGAATATCTTGAGCTCTCTGTCTAGTTTAAAAGATAGATTTGCTGGGTAAAGTAATATTGGTTAGCAGTTATTTTTTTTAAGGACTTTAATAATGTCTGACTATGTTTTCCTTGGCTTTAGGATTGTTGTTGAGAAGTCAGCTGTTATTCTGATGGGGTTGCCCTTAGTAAGTGAGTTGGTATTTATCTCTTGCAGCTTTAAAATAGCTTCTCTGCTCTCTATATTTAGCATTCCTATTATTACTATCATGGAGAGGATCTGTTTTGGTCTACTCTATTTGGCATTCTGGAAGCCTCTGTGGTTTGGGTGTATATTTCTTCCCTTAGGTTTGGGAAGTTTTCAGCTATTACCTTTTCAAAAGATTTCTTATACCCCTAGCACTAGTTTCAGCTTCTTCATGAATCCCCTGTACTCAAAGGTTGTATATTTTCATGAAATTGATAAATTTGATCATACTGCCTCATCCTTCTCTCTTTCTTGTTGTCTGAATAGATAAGTTCTTCAACTTCTTCAGTTTCAGAAATTCTATTTTCTTTCTCCCCTATTCTGGATACCTTAGAATCTACTGAAACTTTAAGTTGGGTAATTATATTTTATATTTCCAGAATTTCTGTTTATTTCTTCTTCAGGACCTCAATTTCCTTGCTGAATTTTTCTTCTAAGTTAGGTAGCTTTTTGTCCATTGTTTCAATTACTTTCATTTGTTTGATTGTGATGACCTTGAGGTCTTTCAACATACTTATAAGCAGACTTCTAAATTCTTTCTCTAGCATTCCTGATATTTGGGTTTCTTTAAAATCAATTTTTGAGAGATTGTGGTTGTTTGAGGCATCTCCAACCTGTTTCTTCATATTTTGCATGGTTTTGTGTTGAGCTTTTCCCATTGTTTGGTCTGGATATTACTGGCTTTTATGTTTGGTGTTGCTCTTGGCTTAATGCCTTCCTTTGGGATCTTGGACACCAGTTTAGCAGAGAGGGTAGACAAGTTTCTACTGTTAGAGTGAAAGCTTAGTCCAACGTTGACTTTATACTTTTGATTAATCTTGTTTGCAGTCTGGTTTTCTTTAGGGAAATAAAAAATGATCCATATTTTCCCATTGAGGCCAACTCTGCTGCACCTCCAATCTTGTTCCAGGCATGACTTCTCACAGTGAGCTTACATGGGAGCTACTGACTGTTACAGATGCAACAGTGTAGTCCATGAATTTGCCTCAGATCCTTTATGGTTGAGTATTTATCTCATATGTGTTGGGCTGCATGCCCCAATGCCTCTAAGCAGACAAAAGTCTGTCTCACATTCCTGGTTCACACTCAGGTTTGGGTGCCTCTGAAGTGGTGCCTCACTGGTCCAAGTAGTAGGTTAATTTTCTGCTTTAAATCTAGTGTTATAGCACAATCCATTTCCTGCTGGTTAATACTGCTCTCTGGTAGTTCACTACTCCAAAAAGAGACCTTGGTGCCTTTTATAACTCTTTTTTTTTCTTCCCTGATCCAAGCATGTTCACTTTCATTCCACAATTTTAACACAAAACAAAACAACAACAACAATTTTAAAATTAAAAAAATACAGATGTTATGCATTTGTTAACACAATAGGAGAGCACAGAGGGTATCTGAGAGTTCTTACAACTCTGGGGAGTGACCATTCCAAATCTGAGCTACGCTGTTTAAAAACTTGTGGATTTATGGTTCCGTAATTGGATTTCTTAAATGCCCCTGAACCCAAACTTAATTGATATACTTTCCTTCTCTCCATTAGATGCCACAGGAAATCAGAAGGCACAGGTCAGTGTCAGCAGAATTCCAAGCAGAATCCACAATCTGAAGCAGGATCTTAAAGAGTGTGGTAGAGAAGATTCTCCTGTGCATTGGAACAGGTGAATTTTTCTAAAACACACATTGATTATATTTTACTATTATACCCTTAAAATAGAAAAATTATCACTTTCAAGTCAGTATCTTCCACTCTGAAAAGTTTAGAACCCCTTATACTAGCAGTACATAGAGAAAATCATCACCTAAGATGAAGCATTGGTAAACCAAAATTCTCTGGGATTAATGAACATGATAGTTAAACTTGCATGTTTGATGAAATATAAACTGTTTAAAATAACAATGGGGCACAGAAAAGCATGCCATTCCTAAATGTTTGCACTTCAGCAAGAATTTTGAAATTCTGTATTATTGAACACATTCAATAACCTTGTCGAGTTCTTCTTTATAAATCCCTATCCTGAAAGATAAGCACCTTTATTACCCTCAGATATTGTCTTATCTTTTTATACTCTTCATATCAGTGGCTAGATTGATAATAAAATTTCCTAACTCTAAACCAATTGCCCATGCAAATTAATTGCTTCTGTCAATATTGTGGCTTGCCCTTCAAGGAATCTTTGTAAATACTGAAGAGGATGTTAAGAATCAGCTTTTTGCTCCCATAATTTAGAGAGGCACCAGGAATCTCTTTAAACCTTATTTAAACATGCAACAAATGGACAGACTATAAATCAGCAGAGGTACCATTTTCCATCATGGATGTAAGAGACTAAAATACTTATTTTCATTTTCTCTTCTCCATCCTCATTACACACATTTATGTGATGGATTAAAACATTTTAACATTGTATGTGCTCTTAACATTTCATTTTAATTTTTCTGACCAAAGAGATACTATCTCTGTCTGTCACATTTCCTCTTCCTTTTCCTCTGAGGATTTCCACATAGGTTTTTTTCTGAGCTTTGTGGGATTGGAAAGAAAATGATAGGAGCAAGACAAATACTATGAAAGACTGCAGAATAGGAGGGAAAAGATGAAAGAGAAGAGGAGGGCTATCTATAAACTTCACTAGGCTTATGAAAGAAAAGATATTGGATTATTTTGAAATTATTTTTTTGGTCATCAGATTGGGTACTTTGAGCTGTCACCCTTAGATAGTAATGTCATGGTTTTAAACCCTCTTAACTCTTTAAAAAGACCCTCTAAATTTGACTCACATTTCTTGACTGTTGAAAACCCATGCATTAACACAAAAATTCACAATCTCTCCACTTCTGGGATTTCTGAGATAGCTACATAGGGCACAGTTGAAAGTCACTGGGGAGCCAGGCACAATGGCTTAAGCCTGTAATCTCAGTGATTTGGGAGGCAGAAACAGGTGGATCTCGGGTTCAAGGCCAGAGGCAGCCTGTGTAATTTGGTGAGACCCTGTCTCAAGATAAAAAATAAAAAAATGGGCTGAGGGTGCATCCCAGAGGTAGAGCATTTACAAAGTCTGTGTAAGGACCTGGGTTCACCCCTCAAGTACTGCTCCCCCGCCCCCCAAAAAAAAAAAGAAAGTCATTGAGGTATCTACATTTTCCCATCAGTGAATGTGAATTGTCAGACTTTACTTTTTGTAGATTATTTTATTTTAAAAGTGTGTTGGTGACTTACATTGAGTGGCATATGACTTTTGCCAAAAAGTTGGATATATCCCTTCATATAACTGTTACTATAAGAGGACAATCTACTCCAAATTGGGGGGATGATGTAGAGAGGATTCCTAGCCAATGATCTGCAAGTTAAAGAGTAAAGAAGAGTCAATCTGAGGATGGGGCTGCTGGATTTGGAGGAGGGGTAAGAGGGGAGGTGAAAAGTAGAGACAAGATCAGAAGCAAATGGTTGACTGTTGAGAAAAGAGTTCAGGACAGCTCACTTGAAAAGTCTTATTGGGTAAAGTAAACTTGTGATGAGCCACCAACAACACCAAAGATTGTGGGATTCATAGAAATTCAGTAACTCTACCTGTGGCATGCAGAAGAATTCCTTAAAAGTCTGTGGGCACAGCATGAAATGTCAGAGTTGCTCCTAGGTTGGAAACTGCTAAGTTGCTTCTTTCTAAGTGTATTTGAATTGTATGTCTCATTCTTCGAAAAATGATTTAAAGAATTAATTATTTTACTTTTATAGCTCATGAAATAATGCTATTTTATGATAAAATATGTTTTTAAAACTACATACCACTTATAAAAGGCACAAGTGAAATTTGAGAATTTAGGAAAGAGATAGTGTCTTAATAGGTTTTTTTTTTTTTTCTATTCTATATATTCTCTTGGCAGTTTGGTTCAAAGAGTACTTAAAAGATAATGCCACACTTGATGCTGGAGACACTGAGTTGAGTGGGACCCTATTCCTGATGTGCAAAAAATAAAATAAAATAAAGCTTAATGTGTAACTATTATAACTCTTTCACCATTACTTTTTCTGTTAGATGATTTGGCAACATTTTAAAATTGTCTCATGAACACCAAGTTTCTTAACTCAGCACTAGAGGGAGCAACACAGTAGAAAAAAATTTAAAAAGCTATGGAAATGTGAGCTTCACAATTGTTAAAGATATACTGAAAATTACAAAATTTCAGAAATAATGGCTGAAAGATGGTACGATGTATAACAGTCAGTAAAGATAAGGGTCTTCTTCAGTGAGCTAATGAAGCACCTTCTAAGTGAGGTTAGGTAGTGAAGTTGGGGATGCTACTCTGGAGAGCTGAAGGCTTTAGGAGAACACTTTTCAAAACTGGAACATGAAGCCCATATATTAAGTAGTATCCAGGGAAACATCAAATTGCATACCTTTTTTGTGAGTATAGCTATCTATATATAAACATCCTGATTTTGCTATAAGGTCAACATAGATGATCATTTTTTTCTCCCATTATTGTCTTCCTGCTCCCTCCCTCTTTTCTTTAGTCCATTATCTTTCCCTACTTATGTCCTGTCTGCTTTCATGATCTATATGTTTTAATAATTAAATATGTATTGAAGTCTAACATTCACATATGAGAGAAAAAATGTGATGATTATCTTTCTGGGTATGGATTAATATGTCACTCTGAAGACCCTTCTGCCAAGAGTTGCTAGTCTGTCAGAGAAAGGCAAGAAGAAATAGGTTGAACAGCTTTTGGCCATAGCAATACAATTTTGACCTGCTTTCAATAAGCAGACCCCTGAAAATAACATTCTTTTAGAGTAAATGATAATTATATAATGCAGAGATCATACTATGCTATTTCCTGGTAAGAATGTTCTTCTTTGAAAATTTCAAAAAATTTTGAGTAAAAGACAAAAATTGGATTAACTTGAATGAAAGATGAAACATTGCAATACTGAGGACAGAGAAATAACTGCTAGACATTTACTAAGTGTCTGACCTTGTGCTTTGCCTATGCTGCCATTTACACTTCACTATGACCTTAATTGCAATCTCTGAGGTCCCGAGTTCGATTCCCAGCACCACAAAATGGGAGAAGGATGTGCCAACCCACTCCCAAGGCAATCCTGAAACAGTCAGCCATTGAAAACCCTACAAGGGTCGCTATGAGTCGGACTCAACTTGATGGCACCTAATAACAACAACATGACCTTAATGAAGTCAATAATTCCATAGTTCTAAAATCAAGAAATGGGCTCAATATGAACAAAGTGTTATGCTAATTAATTACATGATCACCACACTGTAATATACTTATATAGTAAATATGATCACAATTGATACAAAGCATGGTTACTATAGTTTGGAGATGGTTTGGTGTGTCTTCCCATGAAAGGCTCGTGGTTGGAGGTTTAGTTCCTAATGTGGTGGCACTAAGAGGGTTGGCCTAGAGAAAGATGATGAGGTCATGGAGGCATTGCTCTCTGAAGGGATTAATGTAGTTCTCATGAGACCCCAGTTAGTTCCCAAGAGAATGGGCTATAATTAAAGTAGCAAGCCTGGAGCCTAAATCTCTCTGACTTCCTGTCTCACCATTTGATTTCTTCCATATGTACTCCCAGTATTGTGAGGCCTTTGTTTTTTCTCTATTGCTGCTGCTGCTCCTCCTCCTCCTTCTTCTTCTTCTCCTTCTTTTTAAAGAAATGACACTTGAGTTCAGAAATCCACTCTAAGTTGCCACAACGAATGGGAAAGGATGGTGGTCACAGGCTAAAAACCCAACTAAAGGTACATAGGATTTTTAGATGTCTATTCTTTTTTTAATTAGTAATTTTTAATGTACAACTTAATGAGTCTCATTATGACATTCCATACATGCATTTCACTGTACATTGTTTATGTTAACTACTTCTCCCTTACCCCCTCAAGACTCTCCTCTCCAATCCCCTCCGTTTCCACCAATGTTCTCCTTCAAATTGCATATCTTTTTTGTGAGTATAGCTATCCATATATAAACATCCTGATTTTGCCATAAGGGCAACATAGGTGATCATTATTTTTCTCCCATTACCCTTTCTTCCTGCTCCTTCCCTCTTTTCTTTAGTCCATTATCTGTCTCTACTTATGTCCTGTCTGCTTCCATGATCTGTATGTTTTAATAATGAATATGTATTGAAGTCTAACATTCATATATGAGAGAAAAAATGTGATGTTTATCTTTCTGAGTATGGATTAAAATAACAATCTTTAGTCCCACCCATTTTCCAGTGAATGCCATAATTATGTATGCTTTATGGCTGAATGAAACTCCAGTGTATATACACCACAATTTCCTTATCTACTTATCTGTTGATGGATACCTAGGTTGATTACATATCTTGGTTATTATGAATAATGCTGCAATAAACATGGATAACCAGGTATCTCTATGGTATGTTGACTTATATCCTTTTTGGTATATACCCATGAGTGGGATAGCCTGGTCATATGGCAGTTCTATTTTTAGTTTTTGACATACCTCCATACTGATTTCTATGCTGGCTGCACCAACCAACTTTTCCACCAACAATGTATAAGGGTTCCTTTCTCCCCTGTATCCTTACCAGCAATTGTTAATGTTTGTTTTGTTGATGGTAGCCATTCAGACTGAGGTGAGATGGTATCTCTGTGTAGTTTTGATTTGCATTTCCTTGATACTAAGGTTATTGAACATTTTTTAATATGATTCTTGGCCATTTGTATTTCTTCTTTTGAGAACTCTCTGTTCAGTTCTTTTGTCCATTGTTTGATTGGATACTTTGCTCTTTTGTGTGTTTAATTTTTTGAGCTCTTTATATATTTTAGATATTAATCCTCTGTCTGATGTGTAGCTGGCAAGGATTTTTCTCCCATTTTGTAGGTTGTTTCTTCACTCTGATAATTATGTCCTTTGGTGTGCCAAAGCTTTTTAATTTCATCCATTCTCACTTGTCAATTATTACTAGTGTTTCCTGTGCTTTGGGGGTCCTATTGAGAAAGTCCTTGCCTATGATGATATCTTGAAGTGTTTCCCTTATGTCTTCCTCTAGCAGTTTCAAAGTTTCAGGTTTTATATTAAGGTCTTTGATCCATTTTGAACTGATTTTTGTACAAGGTGAGAGAGAGGGATCTAATTTCAGTCTGTTGCATAAGGCTTTCCAGTTCTCCCAGCAGCATTTGTTGAAAAGTGTGTCTTTTCTCCCACTTATATTTTTGGCACCTTTGTCAAATGTCAGGTGACTATAGCTGCATGGGTTTATTTCTTGATCCTGCATTCTGTTCCATTGGTCAACATGTCTGTTTTATGACAGTACCATGCAGTTTTTGTTACTATATATAGCTTTGTAGTATAATTTGAAATCAGGAATTGTGATGCCTTCTGCACTGTTCTTTCTGATCAGAATTATTTTAGCAACTCAGGGTCTTCTGTGCTTCCAAGTGAATTTTAGGATTGTTTTCTTTATTCATGTGAAGATTGTCATTGGGGTTTTGATGGGGATTGCTTTTGGTATATTGCTTTTGGTATATCTGTATATTGTTTTTTGGTAATATAGCCATTTTCACAATATTAATTTTTCCAATCCATGAGCATGGGTGATCTTTCCACCTTCTGGTGTCTTCCTTAATCTTTTTCATTAGTGTTTTAAGGTTTTCACTGTAGAGGTCTTTCATCTCTTTGATTAGCTTTATTCCCAGGTATTTTGTTTTGAAGCTATTGTGAGTGGAATTGTTTCCCTGGTTTCTTTTTCCACCTGCTCTTTATTGGTATAAAGAAAATCTACTAATTTTTGTGTGTTAATTTTGTATCTTGCTACTTTCCAAAAGTATATATCAGCTCTAAGAGTTTTCTGGTGGAATCTTTTGGTTCTTTTAAGTATAGGATCATGTTGTCTGCAAACGGGGATAATTTGAATACTTCCTTTCCAATTTTATTCCTTTTATTTCTTTCTCTTGCCTTTGTACTCTGGCTAAGAGTTCCAATTCTACACTAAATAGCAGTGAAGAGAGTTGTCGCCATTTTTTCATTCTTGATTTTAGAGGAAATACTTTCAGTTTTCCCCCTTTTTGTATGTTGGCAGTGGGTTTTGCATATATTACCCTTATCATGTTGAGTTCTATTCCTTCAATTTCAAGTTTCTTTAAGGCTTTTATCAGACAAAGGACGTTGGATTTTGTTAAAGGCCTTTTCTTCATCTATTGATAGGATTATGTGGTTTCTGTTTCTGAGTCTATTTATATGTTGTATTGTGTTTATTGTCTTGTATATGATAAACCAGCCTTGCTTCCCTGGGATTAAACCAACTTGATCATAATGTATGATCTTTTTAATATGTTGTTGAAGTTGATTTGCAAGTATTTTATTAAGGATTTTTGCATCTAAGTTCACTGAGGATATTGGTCTGTAGTTTTCCTTTTTTGATGTGCCCTCTGGTTTTTCTATCAGGGTAATAATGGCTTCATACAATGAGTGTGGTAGTGTTCCTTTCATTTATATTTTGTGGAATAATTTGAGTTGTTAATTCTTTAGAGGTTTTGTAGATTTTAGCAGTGAATCCATCTGATACTGGGCTTTTCTTTGTTGGGAGACTATTACTTCTTTGATCTTGCTGTGCATTACAGGTCTGTATAAGTTGCTTATAGCATCTTGGCTTAATTTTGGCAGGTCATATGTATCTAGGAATTTATCTATCTCATTTAAGTTTTCAAGTTTTTCTGAATATAATTTTTCAAAGTATTCCCTAATGAGTCTCTGTATTTCATTGGAATCTGTTGTAATGTTTCCTTTTTCATCTCTAATTTTCTGGATTTGAGTTTTCTATCTCTTTCCTTTGGTTAGTTTGGCTAAGGTTTTGTCAGTCTCATTTATCTTTTCAAAGAATTAGCTCTTTGTTTCATCAATTCTTTTTATTGTTCTTTTAGCCTACATTTCATTAATTTCTGCTTTGATCTTTATTATTTCTTTCTATCTACTCATTTTGTTTTTTCTTCTTTTTCTGAGTTGAAGGTGCATCATTAATTTATTTGTTCAAGCTTGCTCTAATTTTTTAATGCTTTTTTTTTTTTTTTCATACTGGAGGTTCAACCCAGGGCTTCTTACATGTTTTTGAAGACAGGGTCTCACCAAATTAAGCAGACTGCCTCTGGTCTCAAACTTGTGATCCTCCTGCCTCTGCCTCCCAAGCCACTAGGATTACAGGCGTGCACCACCGCACCTGGAAATTTCCCTCTTAATATTGCCTTTGTTGTATCCCAAAGGTTCTGATAGATTGTGTTTTCATTTTCATTTGATTCTAGGAATTTTAAAATTTCCTCTCTGATTTCTTCAAGTATCCAGTGGTCATTTAAGAATGTTGTTCATTTTCCATGTAATTGTGTAGTGTCTGTAATGTCTATTGCTGTTGTTTCTAGTTTTATTCCATTATGGTCTGATAAGATACACCAAATTATTTTAGTTTTTCTCTATTTGTTAAGACTTGATTTATGGCCTAAAATATGATCTATTTTAGGGAACATTCCATGAGCTGCAGACAAGAATGTGTATTATGTAGTTTTTGTCGGACTACTCTGTGTATGTCTTAAGTCCATTTGATCTATTGTGGTGTTTAACTCTGAAGTTTCTTTGTTGATTTTTTGTCTGCATGCTGTGTCTATTGATGAGAGTTGGGTATTGAAGACACTCACCATTAGGGTTTCTGGACCTATCTGTACCTTTAAGTTTAATGAAGTTAGGTACACTGATGTATGATTCATATATATTTGCAATTGATATACCTTCTTGGTCAATTGTTCACTGTATTAATACATAGTGGTCTTCTTTGTCTTATGACTAGTTTTCACTTGAAGTCTACTTTGTGTGACATAAGGATGACTACTCCTCCTTTTTTGACTTCCAGTTGCTTGGTATATAAATTTCTATCCTCTCACTTTCAGGTTGTGGATGTCCTTGCCAGTGAAATGTGTTTCTTGCAGACAACAAATTGTTGGATCTTGTTTTTTAATACAGTCAACTAATCTATGTTTTATAATAGGAGGATTAAGACCATTTATATTTAGGGTTATTATTGAGAAAAATTTGGTTGTTGCTGGGTTGGGCGTTTCCCTAGTGGGCTCATAATCTATTAGTTCTTTTCTTTCTCCCTTATTTATATTCTGGGTTTGCTGTTTTTCATTTTTTTGATTGTTTGTTTTGAGTTAGAAATGATTCTTTTCTAGTTCTCTTTAGTTTGTCTGTTTAGTTTGTTCTTTCCTGTAATATCATTGTGAATACTGTCTCTCTTCCTCCTGTGTGTGTAGGATCCTTTAACTATCTTCTCCAATGCTGGCTTTGTGGTTATATATTTCTTTAGTGTATGCTTGTCATGGAACGTCTTTGTTTCTCCATCCATTTTAAATAACAACTTTGCTTGACATAATAATCTCATTTGGCAATTACTTAGTTTCAAAGCTGAAAGTATAATCTTTCCACCCTTTCATAAAATTCAGAATTTGTCCTGAAAGGTCTGATGTAATTTTGATGGGTTCCCCTATGTAAATGAGTTGGTGTCTTTCTCTTGCAGCTTAATATTGTTTCCTTGTTCTGTAATCTTGGCATTTTAATTATGTGTCATGGGAATGTTCTTTTCAGGTCATGTCTGTTTGGTGTTCTAAATGCCTCTTGTGGTTGGATGTCCATTTCTTTCTGCAAATTTAGCAATTATCTGCTATAATTTCATTAAATAATTTTTCTATACCTTTAGTTTTCTCCTCAGCTCTTTCTTCTACCCCATGGATTCTTAGGTTGGTCTCCTGATCATGTCCCAAAGTTTTTGAAAATTGTGGTTCATGTTCTTTTATTTTTTTCTTTCTTGATAGTTGAATGTAGTATTTCCTCAACCTTCTCTTCCATCCTTGATATCCCATCTTCTGCTTCATCTGGTGTACTGGTGTTGCTTTCCATTGTGTTTTTATGTGGCTTATTGAGTTCTTCATTTCCAATATTCTTGTGTTTTCTTTCAAAATCTCAATTTCACTGCTAAATTTTTCATCCATTTTGCTGACTTTGTCTTCTACATTGTTGACTTTCTGACCTAAGTCCTGTATTGATTTTTTTACTTTGTTCATTACTTCTTTGTGTCTTCTTTGAAACCATTAATCATTTTACAAGTAAACTTTTAAATTCCTTGTCTGACATTTCCACTATTTCAGTATCTTTAGATTCAGTGGTTAAGGAATCATGGTCTCTTGGAGGAGATGTGTTGCCTTGCTTTTTCAAGTTCATGTTTCTGATTTATGATTTGTACATCTGTACGTGTGGATATAACTTTCTGTTTTATTTGTGGGTCTTCTTAACAAGCATTTTTTTTTTTGTTGAGATCACACTCTCCAGTGTTAGTCCCAGAGAGGAAGACAAACCACTATAACAGTTACAATACCCAACCAAACCAGATATACGAACACATTTGAAATCACTTAATGCCAACTGCTGTACCACCAATGCCCATATAACAGAGAATGGCAATAAATATTGAGCAATCTATGAGGTTATAAAATACTTAGGTTGAAGTTATAAATAGTATTTGTCTGAAGCATGAAGGGGGACAGAAAAAGAGGAGAAAAGAGGATGCCTCAAAGGTGAAGTAAAAGAAAGGAAAAAGACAGACTAGAAAGGAAATGAATGTTAGAAGGGGAGGCAAAGGATCTAAAAATAAAAATAAATGACTGTACAATAAAGAAAATGATATATAAATAGAATGAGGTAAATGTAAGCAGAACAATAAGGAGTAGTGTGCCTAAAAGACTTAAAGTATGGTAAGTAGAAAAAGAGGATCAAGAAAAAGGCAGCGAGGCTGAAAAATATAGAAGAAAACTAAAGAAGAAAAAAGATAGAGATTACATTAGAGAAAAGATAATTGAAGAAATAATTATTAACAATGAAAAGACAGTAAATATAAAACAAAAAGAAAAAACAAAACAAACAAGAGACAGACACCAAGTTACTCCCCTAAAAGTCCAGTGTCTCTGGGAGCTAAAGCTGGAGGATCTTGAGCCCCAGGCCAGAGGCAGCCTATACAATTCAATGTGATCCTGTCTCCTATCAAAAATAATAAAAAGTCTGGTAATACTGCACCACAGTACTGTATTTACCCCTATACAACAGAAAGGAAAAACAAAACAAAATAAAAACAAACAGAAAACCACCAAACAGATGAAGCAGAAGAAGCAGAAGAAGCAGAAGAAGCAGAAGAAGCAGAAGAAGAAGAAGAAGAAGAAGAAGAAGAAGGAGGAGGAGGAGGAGGAGGAGGAGGAGCAGGAGGAGCAGGAGGAGGAAGAGGAGGGAGAGGAGGAGGAGGAGGAGGAGGAAGAGGAGGAGAAAAAGTACTGGAGGATCTTTTTCTTTGACCTCTAATGTTGGAGTCTGTTAGGTGGAGGTGGTGGACAGTTGAGGATGGAGTCTTTTTACCTGACCATGGCTCAGAATTGACAGTTTCAATAGTTCCCCTCAAAGAGATGGAATTGTCTCCTCTCCCCAGTGGGTGGGTCTTACTTCTGAGCAACTTTTCTAAGCTTCTCTGGCTGACACTTTCAGCTGTGAGCATCTTATCTTTCCACTAAGTGCCACTCCTTGCTGCAACTGTGTAGCTCACTGAGGCTGTATCAGGTCACCTCCAAGCTCTCCACGGGTGATAATTCTTTGTTTTCAGATCCCCTTTGTAGCTCAGTCTCATACAATAGGTTCCCTCTCTAGATGGTGCCAGTTAAAAGCACTCTGACACATGGAGGATGGGAAAGAGAGTCACTTATACAATGTTGCCTCAGCAAGTCCCTAGAAGAGTTCAAGGGCTTCAAGGATGGTGGACTTATGCTGTGTGACTGCAAATCTGATTGCCTGGGCTATCTGGCTTACCTCTTTGGATGAGGGCTTTGTTTCCCCTCTCCCACTGGAAGACTCAGCTGGACATGTGTCCTGAATGGTCATTCTTGCTGTTCAGCTTTGTTCTGCTGTTTGGTACCAACCAACAATCTCCTTTATGTTTTCTGTCCTTCTCTAGATCTTCTTTCTATGGAAAAGACTCCATTCCTGCCTATTCTAATTCCTTTGTTGTATCACATCATTCAGAAGCTGCCTTCAATCCGCCATCTTAAACTGGAAGTCTCCTGTGATGCTTTTTGGCAGGTGGTTTTCACCAGAGGTTTTATGGAAGGGAACACTTGATCTTGACCTTCAGCCTCTAGAACTGTGAGCTATATAAAACTTTTTGTCCTTAAAAATTACTCAGCCTCAAGCATTTTGTTATAGCAACAGAAAACAGACTAACACAATGGTGAACTTTGCTTTTATTTGATACAAATGCTGAGAAGTGTATATTATCTAAGAAAATTTTGTAATTTTTGGTTTTTGGTATATAGTAGAAAAATTAGCCCTTTAGAAATAAACTACATGCCTTATTACCAAAAATAAAAAGTTTATGTCATATTATTGCTGGCTTTTAAATGTGATGGTTTTCATGTTAACTTATTTGAGCTGAGTTAATAAATAGAAGTGTTTATTTTCAGAAGTCACTGATACTACATAAACTCCCTTAATTTGTTGTACCAATAGAGGTGGTATTGCTGTCACTTTCTTTGGATAGTTTCTTAGGCATGAAAGTGTTAATGTGGATGAGGTACTGTGATATACCTACTCAGATCCTTTTCAGATCCTCTGGTATTACTTCCTAGGGTGTAAGAGTTGCAAAACTCATAGCTGAGAACACAAGGCACTGTGTATAGTTCACCTTTTAAGCACAAAGAGTATCTCCTTTTCTCCATTCCTGTAGTATGGGACATTCTGCCACCAGGTTTATGAAGTGGTGAGTTTGCACAGCACTCTGAAGGGAAAGGAAGAGTGACCTCCTTCTTGAGAGCACAGGCCCTGAGGCATGTGATTCTAACCTAGTCCCAGATAGGAGGAGGAACTAGATATATATTCTAAAATTGAAAGGGGATTCTA
>VMDO01017024.1:10433-46149 GCA_007922755.1 Pedetes capensis | reverse complement strand
AAAAGAAGAAGAAGAAGAAAGGAAAAAAAAAAAATAGAAGAAAAAGGAGAGAAAAACCTAGGCAAATCATTCTCAATGCCTTCCCTTTTCCCCTGAATAGGAACGGCCCCATCCCACCGCCCCACTGCCTTGGTTCTCTCTCTAATCCTTTCTTTGACCACACTCTCCCTCACTCACTGTCCTCAGCAATTCCAGCTGCCTTGCTTTTCTTCTTGTAGATCAAGCTGCTCCTGGCAGGGTACCTTCCCCCGTACATACCCCTCTGCCTCAGCTACACCACCTCCAGGAAGCCTCACAGCTTGCTCTTAAATCTGTTCACATATCACATTTATCAAATATATAGTGGCAGCCTCCTTCCCCTACTACTCTTTATTCCCCTTATCTTGCTCCATTTACTTCTCAGCATATAACATTGACTGACAGGTCATATATTTCCTTATTTATTGTTTGCTTTCCTCTTTGGAATGTGAATGCCACAAAATCAAGGATTTTGTTTTGTTCCCTGTTATAGAGCCAATGCCTGAAGTCTGCCAGCACATAGCAAGAGCTCAGTAACTATTTGTTAAACGAATTGATGAATGAATGAGTAAAAACACCTCAAAGACACAGTCTTCAAATAAATTTCAGGAATTCAGAAAGAGAGGGTAGGGAAAGATTACCAATGCTTGAGAAATCTGTATTTTTCACTTGAGTTTACCATTCTTTTCAAACTGACAATCTTGCCGGCAGTGTCTACATACTATTTTCTATGGTTGTAATTCCATTCTCTTATAAATCACATGCACTATCTCTTCACTCCCCTGCATCTGGTTAGCCGTGAAGGTGGTACACCTGCTGAGGGCTGCACCTGTCTGCCCATCCTCTTTAGTGCCTTCCCTACCCCCACCTTTTCTTTGCTTCCAAAGAGCCTGGGAAGCCTCTGCATGTGGCCCTAAGCTACTCCCCTCTGCATGTGGGCTCCAATATTACACAAGCAGAAGCTCTGCTCTCAAGGGAGTTCCTGTCTATGGCAGAATTTGAATTACGTATGTCCCTGCTGGCAAAATGTGACCTACTAGTTGTAGGTCGCTCTACTATGTGAAGGGATGGAGAAGTCCTTGGAGTCCAAGATGGAGTTAGGGAACATTCTAGCTTAGGAAAAGTATCTGTGGCTTAAGAAAAAGGTAAATGAATTGTTTACTAAGAGAAAGAAAGGAAACAGCTTCCAAGTTCTAAAGGAGTTCCAAAACAAAAGTGAATTGGTAGGTGGTAGCTCCATTTTGGGCAGGCGTTGTATCACTGATGTGCCACAAGGCCTGATAGGTATTAGAGATCTACAGCTATCGTAGACACTTTTTCATCAGAAGTTCCCAGCTCAGAATCTGGTGGGTTTGTTTTCTTTTAGGAGTATAGTTGTGACTTTATAATGGAAAACTGTGGGAAAATGGGATCTGCTGTATAAAACTTTAATGTATATCTAGCTTTTCTGAAACCCATCTGTTACTAAAGTCCCTTCTACTATTGTTTATTCCTATTCTCTCATTAGTCTATAGCGGAAGAGTTACTGTGTTTACCTCTATGAACATATTATCATGACCAAATGAGCTCTAGCTGTCCTCTCTGTAGTACACAGATGTGTGGTTGTGCACAGCATCTACTCTCTACTGTCAACAACACCCTGGAGTTTCTTTGGGAAATATTGCTTCCCTGCTCTGGATCCATGTGGTTTCCGTGGGCAAATGACCCACTTGCCCTCCCTCCAGGTGGGAACTCATACCCCAGGCTGGAGAATTACAATATTTTATCCAATCTCCACCACAATGACTGGCTTAGGAATGGCAATGATACTTGATCCTGGAACTCACTTTGGAACTTCTGGGAAAGACGAGCTTTTTCTTTTTCCCTCCCTGTTAAATTATTAACCTGGAGCTGCTAGTGGCCATCATGTGGAGAAAGCCCACCCAAGAATGACATCAACATTGAAGAGAATGAAGCCCACAGGAAGGGAGAGAAAGGAAGAGACCTGATGGTATCCTTTGAGCCCCTAGTTCCAACTGTATTTCTACCCATTAATTAGACTTTTGGATACATATGCCAGTAAGTAACCTCTTAGGTTTTTGTCAACTTTTTTTCCCTTCAACCAAATGAATTCTAACATACCCCCTTCAGATTTTTTTTTCTTTTCCTATCATACTGAAGTTTAAACTCCACCAGAGAGCTTTATGAATTCCTATTCTTTACAAATAGGTTGCCAATGACAAAGTATAGTTTCTTTGCTTCCCACAGTCCCAGGTACATTAGCCATTGTTTATCTTCCTGCTGGCCCTCTCCACAGACTGCTGCCAAATGGCCCTTTGACTGTTGTTTGAAGTTTGTCTAGGATACAGTTACTACCTATGAATTTATAAATCCCTGGAGGATAAGGGCAGTTCCCACTTTACACATCAGTGAAGTCTTAAGTAATGATTAAGACTGTAGCCAATGAATGAAATGAGAATTTTTTGTGGTTGTTTCTGTTTCATATTTGGAAAGTTTTCTAACTTTGACATGCTGAGGTTATGGTCATAACCTTCACATGACCCTTGGCTCCTCACACTTGACAATTCCTTTGTGATTTGAAAATAGGGTAATTCTCAGGTTAGCACAGGTTTCAAGGAAACATGACACATCAATCCCTTTGGCAACAAGAACCAAATGATTGTGTGAGATATACCTCCTCCTCCCCTGATCTCAGGAAGATGACTGTGTATTTCAGGATGCAGGACAACAGATAAGATGTGCAGAAGATAAAGGTGAACTCAAACTGGCAAGAGTTCTCAAAAACATTCTACCCCATGTTTAGGGGCAGAACATAAAATATAAGCAAACTAGCTTAACTGAGAAAATATGGAATGTATTTCCTGTAATACAACAAAGACAGCCAACTTTGCAAACTGTTCCTCTATGCAAACTTTCATTATATTTCATTGAAAAGGTGTTGACTTCAAGATGATCCCTAGCACGCTGTTCAGTGATTTTGCAATCCTTCAGCAGTAAAAGGAGTTCAAGTACAGTCTTGCTTTGCACAGTACTCTGACATTATAGGAAAGACAATCTAATTCTAAACATAGCTGTTGACTGGCTCTATCCCAGGAACCTGCTAAGCCATCTCTATATCAAAAGTAACCTGCCTCATTTTTCCTGGGCAGATAACAACCTCTCAAACTACTCACCCTGGAGAACCTTCTACTCACTTGAATCTCTTTCAGGTATTTCTGCCAACAAAACTATAAGAAACACTAAAATCCACAGACTGTGTGATTTCATTTACACGAAATATCCATATTAGGCATATCTATACAGAGAGAAAGTAGATTTGCTGTTGTTGTTGTTAGGTGCCACTGAGTCAGGTCTGCCTCATAGTGACCCTCATAGGGTTTTTGATGGCTGATTGTTTTGGGAGTGGGCTGCCACATCCTTTTCCCATTTTTTGCAGTACTGGGGATCAAAGCCAGAGCCTTAGAGAGTACAGAGCAGCCCTCTACCAACTGAGCTGAACCTAAGCCAAAGTAGATTTGGTGGTTATCTATGGCTGTGAGGCCTGCAGCCACAGCACTGTGGCATCTGATCCCATCAGATCTCAGAAGCTAAGCAGGGTAGGGCCTGGTTAGTACTTGGATAGGAGACCGCCTGGGAATACCAGGTGCAGGGTCACTATGAGTTGGACACCAACTCGATGGCACTTAACAACAATAACAACATGGCTGTCAGAGTTGGGGGTAAAAGGGGAATAACTGCTAGAAGATATGGAGTCTCTTTGGGGGGTGATAATGCCTTCAAGCCATATCACCCTGGCTTCTGAACCCATCTAATGTCAGAAACTAAGTAGGTTCAGTCCTGGAGAGTCCTTGGATGGGAGACTGCCTGGGAATAATAGGTACTATAGGCTTGGGAGAAGGACCTGGCAGCCAGCTCCTGAAACAATCAGCCATTGAAAATCCTATGAATAGCAGAGAAAGCACTGGCAATAATGCCAGGCACGGAACAGTGTTGGGTAGTATTTTCTTCTGTTATATATAGGCTCACTATGAGCTGGACTCACTTGATGGTACCTAATAACAACAACAACAAAAAAAAAATTCTAAAATCAACTACCAAGATGGGCACACATTCTGTGAATACATTAAAATCCACTGAATTGCACATTTTTTTGTTGGTGTTTTGAGACAAGGTCTCACTATATAGCCCAGGCTGGCCTCCAACTCGTGATCCTCTTGCCTCAGTCTCCCAAATGCTAGGATTACAAGCTTGTGCCACCACACTCAGTATTGAATTCATTCTTCCCTTCCCGTCTTCGCTTCTTCCTTCTTTCCTTCCTTCCTTATTTCTCTTTTGCACTATTGGGGGACTGGATCCAGAGTTTCACACATGCTAAGCAAGTGCTCCACCACTGAACCACACGCCCAGCTCCTTCTCTAGCTTTTATTTTGAGACAAGGTCTCACTAAGTTGTGCAGCCTGCCTCTGGCCTCAAACTTGCAATCTTCCTCCCTCAGCTTCCCAAGTCATTGGAACTACAATGTGTGTGCTATGGTGTCTGGCTTGCTCTCTCTCTCTCTCTCTCTTTCTTTCTTTCTTTCTTTCTTTAATTTTTTCCAATGCTAGGGATCAAAACTCAGACTTCAAATACGCTAGGCAAGCACTCTACCATTGATCTACATCTCCAGCCCAAATTGTATAGTATGTATAGTATAGTATGTGAATTATATCCCAAAAAGTTGCTATCTACAAGTACTGAAATGCCACGTTGTTGTTGTTGTTGTTAGGTGCCGTTGAGTCGAGTCCGACTCATAGTGACCCTCATAGGGTTTTCAATGGCTGACTGTTTCGGGATTGCCTTGGGAGTGGATTGCCAGGCCCTTCTCCCATTTTTGCGGTGCTGGGAATTGAACTTGGGTCCTCAGAGACTGCAGCGCAGCGCTCTACCAACTGAGCTAAATCCCAGCCCGACCATAAATACATACAATTTTTATGTCTTTATGTCTCAGTTAAAGATAAATTTTTAAAAGCTGTAAGAAACAATAAGAAAATATTTCATTTCTATTCTTTTAGGCTTTTAGATAGAAGAAAACAGGCTGGGCTCTGTGGCATATGCTTGTAATCTCAGCTATTCAGGAGGCTGAGGCAATAAGATGACAAGTTTGAGGCCAGTGGCAATCTACACAACTTAGCAAGACCCTGTCTCAAAATAAAAAAGAAAAGAAAGGTCTGGAGGTGAAAATAAGGCTCAGTGGTAGAGCACTTGCCTAGCAAGTGCAAGGCTCTGGGTTCAATCTCTCAGCACCGAAAAACAAATAAGCAAACAGCAGAAGAAAACAAGATAAAATAATATAGCATATCTCAAATGTAAGGGGAAATCCACTGTCAAGGGTGGAGTATCAGCTTCCTCTGGTATCCAAATCTGCTTTGGCTGCCCTTGCAGTGTAAGAGTAGAAAGGAGAAAATGACTGAATATTTGTGAGCGCCATGGGAAAAAAATCAAGTATTTCACACTTCACAGAACATCTTACATTCATAAGGAAATGTATTACATTTAAAAAGTCTAAATTCTGTAGTAAGCCAGAAATTCTACTTTAAGAATTTTTTTTTTTCTTTGTGGTACTGGGTGTTTGAATCCAGGGCCTTGCACTTGCATGCTTTGCTAGTGCTGTACCATTAATCACACCCCCAACCCATTTTTTTACTTTTTATTTTGAGATAGGGTCTCACTGAGCTATGTTGGCTGCCTCTGGTCTTGAACTTGGCAATCCACCTGCCTCTGTTTCCTGAGTTACTGGGATTACAGGCATGTTCCACTGTACCTGGCCTAAAAATTTACCTTACTAGATATACCAACACAAGTAAAAAATCACTATGCACAAAATCAACACTGTAGCACTATCTGTAATAGAAAAGACTCAAAACAAATGAAATGTTTATTAATGAAGGATTGATTAGACCATTCCTACAACACACATGCCCTCCTACTAAATGAAGAACCTTTTTAAGTACCATAATGGAATGATTTCTAAAATCTATTACTAAGTGAACAGTAAGGTACAGAATAGTGTGTATAGAATTCAACTACATGTATATACAAAGGAGAAATACACACTCACCAATTATTTCTGGAAGGATACACAAGAAACTGATATTGGTTGTTTGGTGGGGGTGGAGAGATTCAGTCACTAGGAAAAAATTTGCAAGAATATGTGGCAGAATGATAATAAACATTTGTGTTCTCTTCTTCCTGAAATCCCACTAAAGTGACAAGTAGTAAAAAAGACAAAACCCACAAACAAAGAAAAAGAGAATAGGATAGGTGTCGAAGGCTGATATGTGGGAAAATAAAACAAACATGAAACAATATGTGTTTGACAGAATTGACAGATCATTTGGAAAATTTTAGTAATAAGTACATAAAACACTAAGCAAATGTAAAAGACAGACTAGTCCCTAAACTAGGCTCAGCAGTAGTCATATAGTCAGCAGTGAACTGCCCAAAGATTTAGTCAAAAGCTGTGATGGGAAAATTTTAGAAGGGCTTTGAGTCTAGGTATACGTGCACACCTAACATAGAAAATGAGTAGATAATGTCCAAATTTTTTTAAAGCAAGAGAGATCCAAGCTGAGTACCCTGGTACACACCTGCAATCCCAACTACTCTGGTGGCAGAGGCAGAAGATTGTGAGTTCAAGGCCAGACTGGGCTACATAGCAAGACCTCGTCTTAAAAAAAAAAAAAAAAAAAAAAAAAAAAAAAAAAAAAAAAAAAAAAAAAAAAAAAAAAAAAAAAAAAAAAAAAAAAAAAAAAAAAAAAAAAAAAAAAAGGAAAAGAAAGAAAAGAAAACAAAAAGAAAAAAAGAAATAAAAGGAAAAAGCCTGCCTCCATGGTGCACTCCTATAATCCTAACAATTCAGGAGGCAGATGCAGGAGGATCACAGGTTCAAGGCCAGAGGCAGCTACATAACTTAGTGAGACTCTGTCAAAATAAAAAATGAAAAAGGAGCTGAGAGTACAGCCCAGTGTTAGAACACTTTCCTAGAATGTGCAAGGCTCTGGGCTCAACCCGCACATATGAAAAACAAACAAAAAACCCAGAAGTGTTCAGACAGAAAAAATTTTCCTTCCAATTAGGAAGAGATAATCACCAATCTGTGTTGTCCTCTCTCACATTTTAAGTCACAAAGACAAGAAAGATAGATCTCTGAAGAGAAAGAAAATGCTACCTTCAGGTGGATACTTCAGTTGCTACATTTGAGAGTGCTCATTATGACAGTACTAAGAATCCAGGAAGTTGCACAAACTGGGGAAGTTGGTTATTAAATAAAGGAAGTATAGGAAACTCAACTGAATAGTTGAGCTGTCTTTGTAATTAGAGTAAATGATAACATCTAGCATGCCAATTTAATGTTTGGTTTCTTTAAAGTTCCTAAGATGTGTTAACTGTGGAGAGGTCTCAACAAATTTATAGATTCAGGATGAGTGAGTGTTATTCAGGCCTGAGGAAAAAAGAGGCTTACACTAATAGCCTTCATTGCTAACAGCAAAAGAGTTGTTAAGAAATGTATCCAGTGTCTATCTCTTTAAATCCGGATCCAAATAAGAAATCCAAACGCTAAAATAATGGTAATAGCCTGGCACGGTGGCGCACACCTGTAATCCCAGCAGTTTGGGAGGCAGAGACAGGAGGATCACAAGTTCAAGATCAGAGGCAGTCTGCTTAACTTAGTGAGACCTTGTCTCAAAAAATAATAATAAAATAAAAATAAAAATAAAACAAGTGAAAAAATGGCTGGGGGTGCAGCCCGGTGGTCCAGCACTTGCAGAGCATGTAAGTGCAAGGCCCTGGGTTCAACCCCCAGTACCGCAAAAAAAAAAAAAAAAAAAAAAGATAATGGCAATACAGTTGCTTATACTGTTTTTTAATTCCCATTTTGAAGGCGAAAAAGTAAAAATGAGTGAATAACTCGTATTTACTGACAGCTATACTTACTGGAAGCCATCTGAATCACAAAATATTAATAAATAAAAACATCAAAGACATTAATACACAGAGTGACTTAAAATCACCAGGTACTGTCCTAAGAACTTTACATGTGTTCATCCCGTTACTGCTCTCAACAACCCTGCAAAGTAGGTACTAATTTTACTGAGGGAGAAGTTGAGGAACAAAGAGCTGAGAGAGAGAGAGATGGAAAATATGGCCCGAGGATCACAGAGCTGCCATGTGGCAAAGCAGAACTGATATCCTGCACATTCAATTACTCTGCTCCACATTGGCCACCTGACAGCCATCAGTGCCTAGGAGAAAATAATTACTAGAACAGTTGTTTTGTTGTTGTTAAGTGCTGTCGAGTCAGGTCCAACGCATAGTGACCCTATGTATAACAGAACAAAACACTCCCCGACACTGTGCCATGCCCGGCACTATGTCAGTGCTTCTCTGCTATTCATATGGTTTTCAATGGGAGTTTGTTTGGGGAGTGGATTGCCAAATCCTCCTCCCTAGCCTGCAGTACCTGGTATTCCCAGGTCATCTCCCATCCAGGAATTAACCAGGCCAATCTTGCTTAGCTTCTGAGATTAGGCAGGATCAGATGCCAGGGTACTATGACTGCAGACAATGGAATAGTACTGGCTTCACAAATGCTACCCCTAAAGACAGAAAACATCGTATTTCCTTTTTCTTTTTCTTTTCTTTTTTTTCTTTTTCTTTCTTTTTTTTTAACATCGGTCTTGTTTTGACATTTGATATGGAGCTTTTCCATCATTTCTTTCCACAAATATAGTCAATTCGGTTCCTGTATGTTCCATCTAGTGAAGTCCGCGTGTATAGTTGCCATTTATATTGGTAAAAAAAAAAAAAAAAAAGGTATTTGCTATGAAAAGGTCCATTGGTCTAACAAAATTCTATCATGCGTTTTCAGCAGTTTCTGTCACTAAGCCTTCTTTGTTTCTAACTTTTGCATTCCAGTCACCAGTAATTATCAGTACATCCTGATTGAGTGTGTGATCTATTTCAGATTGCAGAAGCTGGTAGAAATCTTCCCTATCTTCATTTGTGGCCTTAGTGGTGGGTGCATAAATTTGAATAATAGTCATATTTACTGGCCTTCCTTGTGTTTTTGTTGTTGTTAGGTGCCGTCGAGTCGGTGTCCGACTCACAGCGACCCTATGTACAACAGGTGAATCACCATTGTCAGTGCTCCTCTGCTATTCATAGGATTTTCAGTGGTGGATTGATTTTTTGGGAGTGGGTCGCGGGCTCCTTCTCCCAGTCCTTCCTTGTAGGTATATGGATATTATTCTATCATCGACAGCACTGTATTTCAGGAAAGATCTTGAGATGTCTTTCATGATGAATGCAACCCCATTTTTCTTTAGTTTGTTATTTCCAGCATAGTAGACCATAGATTATCTGACTCAAAATGGCTCATGCTGGTCCATTTTAGCTCACTGATGCCTAGAATCTCAACATTTATGCGCTACCTTCCTTTTAATGATTTCTAATTTTCCTAGATTCATACTATGTACATTCCATATTCCAATTATTAATGGTTGTTTACAGTTGTTTCTCCTCATTTTGAGTTGTAGCACATCAGCAAATAGAGGTCCGTGGGACTTTACTCCATTTCTGTCATTAAGGTAGACTCCTTTGAGGAGGCAACTTTTCCCCAGTAGTCTTTTGAGTGCCTTCGAACCTGCGGAGCTCATTTTCCAGCACTATATCTGACAGTGTTTCTCTGCTATTCATAGGATTTTCAATGGCTATTGTTCTGGGAGTGGGTAGCCAGGTCCTACTCCCTAGTCTGTCTTAGTCTGGAACCTCAGCTGAAACCTGTCCCCCATAAGTGACCCTGCTGGTACCTGAGATACTGGTGGCATAGCTTTCAGCATCATAGCAACACACGAGCCCTGTTGTTGCTGTTAGGTGCCATCTAGTTGTGTCTGACTTACAGTGACCCTTATGGGATTTTCAATGGCTGATTGTTTTAGGATTGCCTCGGCAGTGGATTGCCACATCCTTCTCCCAAAACAAGCCCTAGCATATGGAAAAGGGAGGTAGTAATGTTAACAAAATTCACAAGTGATCCTAACTTGAGATGCTACCAGCATTAACGATGACAGAAAATTCATACAAAAGGGAAATGGAAAACAAGGATTTTGGTGAGTTTCAGTTTTTTAACCAGTGACTCAAACACCTCTACTCTGTGACATCTTTATAGGCTACTGTGAGCTGTCTACATCTTCCTAGATAAATAAAATAAAACAAAACAAAATAAAATCCAAAACAGCACTGAAAACCTTAGTCTGCCTTGTCAGAGCTGCCTCTATCAAAAGGAGGATTTTAGAGGGGAAAGAGTAAGAGAGAAGTCAGGAAGACTTTTAGGGACACCATGATGGTTAAGGGTTCTGCTTTATAAGAATAAGCTGCCCTGGTGTTGACTGAAGGCAGATGGATAGAAGGAATGTAAGGAAGGAAGGATAGAAGGAAGGAAAGATGGAAGGAAGGCAGGCAGGCAAACAATTAGCACTACTTTGAATGTAATCACTGCTCTATGCATTCAGAGAAATTTACATTTCAGCTGATCATCGGTGAGAAATAAAGATGTCATTCATTTAATTCTCTTTATGTTGCTTTCAAAGGGTGAAAAAGCATGTCAACATTCTCTTTATGCAATCAAAAAAAAAAAAAACCACTTCCTGGTAAAAAGAAAACAGGGCTTGTAAAAGTTCCAGGAGAACTTTTAGGTGATTCACTCTTTTAGCTGCATCTAGGTAAGAAATAAAATAGTCTACATCTCCTGAAAACACCGAAATGGGTAGTCCTGGTGGGAGGAGGACCACCTGAACAGGCTCATTTGTTCCTAGGTTTTCTACTGGCATTTCACCTCATGCCTCCACAGAGCAGCTACCGAATCAGTAAAGCTCACTGAGGGGTCAGGTTCTTACTAGTTACACACAGCCAAAGACTCCCAAGGGGAGTTGTCACCTGGCCTAAAGGTCTGGCAAGATGGGGCTGATCTTCCACATCCTCCAGGGTTCTGGGGAACACTTGGTGGCTAGGACACTTGCCCTGTGCCTGGGGCACCAGCCAGCTCTTCATAAATTTTCCTTAATAAAGCCTAGCAGATGTTCTGATGTGATGATTTGGCAAGTCTTTATGATAGGTGCTCCAGGCTAGTACTGGCTTGGAGAAAGTAATCATTGCGAAATCAGCAATCATGACACGTACAGCTTCACACTGTAGTGTCATACAGAAACCAAGCAAAGCTACTGTAAAAATCTTCCGCAGAGGCTCATCTCTCTCGGAAAACACACATCCACACATGAACACTCTGCCTACAATTTCAGAGACTTACCAGGCCTAGCTAGGGACCTCTGGGGGTCCACATAGGTAGTTAACCTGACTATATCCCTTTGGTTCAAATCCTGTGATAAACAGGGAGTTATAATAGGATGTCTATAGGACTAGGGATGCAGCTTAGTGGTAGAGTGCTTGCCCAGCATGTATGAGGCATTAGGTGCAAACTTTGGCACTGCAAAATAATAACAACAACAACAATAATAGAGCATCTATAAACAGAGGGAATAGGAGAGCCTTTTAAAAATAATTGCTGTCAGGCATGGTGGAACACAACTGTAATCGCAGCAATTGGGAGGTGAAGGCAGGAGGATCACAAATTTGAGGCAGAGGACTAAATTTGAGGCCTATATAACTTAGCAAGATGCTGTCTCAAGATAAAAACAGTGTTGGGGATGCAGCTCAGTGGTAGAACACTAACAAAGTGTGAGTGGGGCCCTGGGTTTAGTAACCCCAGTACCAAAAAAAAAAAAAAAAAAAAGCAACTTGGCAAGCTGAAGCAGGAGGACTGTGAGTTTGAGGCCAGAAATATTCTGGCCTCTAGCAATCTAGCAAAATTAAAAATAAAAAAGAGGCTAGGTGCAGCTCAGTGATAAGAGCATTTGCCTAGCATACATGAGGTCCTGGGTTCAACTTCTCACTACTGAAAAAAATAGAATAAAAGTAATAGAAACACTTCTTTCACACATTCAGATGTTCATAGAGCGACTACTGTGTGCCAGGTACTGTTACTTGGTGATATAAATGTAATTGTCCTTGTCTAGAGAGAGGAGACAAATCAGCCAATGATTACAAGATAGCGTCAAGATAGTGTTCTGTGCATAATGAGGGCACAGGGCGAGAGAAGCAAAGAAAGGATGCAGAATAAGGGTGAGGTTTCTGGAAGGCACATAACTGAGCTGTGCTGCACAAAGCACAAACGTTCTTCAACTGAGCTGGCTGCCTCACCAAGACCATCTGTATATTCAACGTGGAAAGACTTCACAGGCTCTCTTAGAACTACTATAGGCATGCATCACTCATTTATATGCTTAGGGTAGATTCCCCAATGAGAAATAACTGGCCCATGAGCTGGGTGCAGTGGCGCATGCCTGTAATCCCAGCGGCTTGGGAGGCGGAGGCAGGAGGATTGCAAGTTTGAGACCACAGGTAGTCTGCGTAACTTAGTGAGACCTTGTCTCAAAAGCTTAAAAAAAAAAAAAAGGGCTGAGGGTGCAGTTCAGTGGTCCAGCACTTGCATGCAAGTGTGAGGACCTGGGTTCAACCACCAGTACCATAAAAAAAAAAAAAAAAAAAAAAAAAAGAGAGAGAGAGAGAGAAGAAAAGAAAGAAAAGAAAAGATAGAAATAACTGGCCCCAGTGGTACAAACATTTTCAAAGATGCATTCCACAAATGCTCCACTTAATTTTCCTACCAGGGGTGCTCAAGTGTGCCAGTTTCAATATACTTAGCCAGCACTGAAAATTCCCATTTAAAAAACTGCCTATTTATGTTTTTTCTCTACTTATCTACTGGATATTTTTCTTATTAATCTGTAGGAGCTCTTTACGTAATAAAGGCACTGTTGTCATTGTTAGGTGCTGTCAAGTCGGTTTCTAACTCATAGCCACCCTACGTACAATAGGTAAAACAGTATTGTTAGTGCTTTTCTGCTATTCATAGGGTTTTTAATGGCTGCTTGTCTTCTCAGAGTGGGTTGCCAGGTCCTTCTCCCCAGCGTACAGCACCTCGTGTTCCCAGGTAGTCTCCTATCCAAATACTAACCAGGCACGACCCTGCTTCGCTTCCAAGATCTGCCAGGATCAAATGCCACAGTGGTATGGCTGCAGGCATAAAGGCATTAACTATCCTTGAAAAAAAGGAAAAAGCTATACTGAGATATAATCCACATACCATAAAGTTCATCCTTTTAGTATGTATGGTTTAGTGGTTTTTAAGATACTCACAAATTGTGCAACCATCAGCACTATATAATTCCAGAACATTTTCATGACTCCAAATGAAACCACCCACCCATTAGTCACTTTGCTTTTCTCATCCAGAGCCCCTAGCCTTAGGCAACCAAAATCTGTTTTCTGTCTCTATAGATTTATGCTTGTCATTTTTGTGGTAAATCTTTTTTTAATTTAATTATACTTTGCATTTTAATTAAGGTTAGGTTGTTTCTTATATAAATGAGTTTAAAATTTTAGGAGGTCAAATCTATTAACTTTTTCTTTCTGATTTCTCCATCCAGAGACTAGATATTGTCTTTCTATATTGCATTCTCCATAATTTCTTCTTTTCTACCATCTGGTTCTTTAATTCCCTCTTCAGCTATGTCTGATGCAAAATGTACCTGCTGAGTTTTTAGTTTCAATTATTTTATTTTTTTGTTTTTAGATGTTCCATCTGATTTTTTTCAAATGTCACAGATCTTTTTTTTTGCTTTTTTTATCCCCTAAAGATATTTTCATGTTAATTTTATATATTTTTAAACATAATAACCATGGTTACTTCATAATCTATGTGTGATAATTCTAATATCTGAAGTCTTCTGGGACCTTGTTTTCTTGTACTTGGTTATTGTGTGAGTACATACCAGCTACCAGCCTTAAACAATTAATTATGGGGGAACGGGAAATGGGGAGTTACTGCTTAATGGTTACAGAGTTTCTATTTAGGATGATACAAATTTTTTAAGCAGGGGTGACAGTTGCACAATACTATGTATGCCACTCAATTGTTTAAAATGGCAAATTTTACATGTACACACATACATTAATAAAACCACTATATACTTGATGCCACCTAATGACAACGTGTGTGTGTGTGTGTGTGTGTGTGTGTGTGTGTGTGTGTTTAAAATAAGGTCCTGATACATAGCCCAGGCTGGCCTCAGACTCTCAATCCTTCTACCTAAGGCTTCCAAGTGCTGAGATTACAGGTATGTGCCACCACATCTGGCAAATATTTTTAATTATTACAAAATTTTAAAATTAAAGTAAAAATTAAAAATGATAATGGAGATTAATTAGGACCTAGGATAAAGATTCCTTCTTCCATAAAATATAGGCTTTTTTTTCTGCAAGGCACTTCTGGTACAGAGACTTAATTGTTTTTGCTTTTTGGAGACAAGGTTTCTCTATGTAGCCCAGGTTAGCTTCAAGCCTATGATCTTCCTGTCTTAGTCTCCCAAGTGCTAGGATTATAGATGTACACCATCAATCTGGCTGAAACTCTTAATACTCCTAATTCCCTATTTAAGATTTCTCAAATCCCAATAACGCACATCTGCAGGAGAGGTGGTCCATCAGTGATGAAAACCTCTCAGGCGTAAGTTTTCTTTCCTTATTCACTTCTGCTCTGCTTAGTGTCAAGACAACTCCACTTCCAGCCTCCTAGGGTGTAGGTGAAGGGTAGCATGTTCACTTCTGATTCATTGGAAGGTATATTCTTTAGGTATCTAAGCTTAGTGCTGAAGTCTATTAGATTTCCACTTGGAAATGGGTCTGGACCTTCATTTTGCAACTTGTCCTTCAAGGCCATGAACCTACAGCTTAATTTCAAACAAACACCATCAAGGTCAATGCAAGTTCTTATGCTGAATACACCTCTTAGAATCCTGATTTTCTCTTAAGATGTTGGCTTACGGCTAATGATCTAGCTCAGTGGTAGAATGTTTGCCTAGCATGGGCAAGGCCCTGGGTTCAATTCCCAGCACCTCCAAAAACAAACAAAAATACCCAAAAGATGTTGTTTTGGTAATTTCATGTATTTTTGCTTGTTCTTTATGCTTTTATGGTGTTTAAAACATGTTCTTTATGCTTTTATGCTTTATGCTAGTTCTTTATGCTTTTATGGTGTTTAAAACATGTTACTCTGATAGTTGTTTTCAGCTGAGCTATCTCATCATTACTGGAGATGGAAGACAGAAATGTATCTTCTAAATTCTGTATAGTTTGAATAGAAGATTAATGTTTTGTTTGTTGGTTTTTTTGTTTGAGACAGGGTCTCACTATGTGGCCCAAGCTGGCCTGAATTCTCCTGCCTCTGACTCCTGAGTGCTGGGATTATAAGAGTGCGCCACCATACCCAGCTAAAATAAATGTTTTGATTCATTTGACAGATTTCTTTGTTGCTAGTAACAGCATATCAGATTTTCCATTTACTAATTCTGTCATTCTAAACAAGTATTTTCAGTCAGGTCCTTCCTTTACACTATTGTTTCGCTGAGCTTAATATGAATTGAATTTATTTTCACATACAATTTTTGACCCACTGGCCTAATTGATCCTCTCAGCAACCTAATAAGTGTTACAGGTAACAGCTCCTAACACATACTGGGGAAAGATCTGACACCACTGTGCCACTGCACAAGTGAGGAGCAGGGCTGCTCTAGGAGCTGTCATTTCCCTGGTAGGTCCCCTGTCACGAAGAGCATCTGGAGAGACACATGCTGGAAAAAATGTTACTGCTGATTTAACCGTTTGGTTGCTGAACTACCAGACAAGAAATAATGGATATGTTCAGTTCTATCTAATTAGTATTCTCTGACTTAATAACTTTGCAAATTGAATCATTTTACAAACTAAATATAGAAAAGTTATTATTATGGTCTGGTTTCTAAGCAACCATTTCATTAAGAAAAGCGCTATTTGGGAAAAACATCTGTTTGTCAGTAAGGTTTCTGTTACCATCATATAATTTCATGGTGAAAAGCCATGGTCACTCTGTGCTTTAGTAATCCCCAGTTGTGAAAAGGTCATTAGGGGGTACTACAACAGAGGGAGCCATCTGTTTCAATCTGTACTAGTCCCTGAACCTTGTCATCATGAAACAATTCAGTTTCCCTCAACAGCCATATAATTTAAAAAAACATTCCTTCCTGATTATAAAAGTAATTCATGTTCATACTACAAAATGTGAAAAGCTATAAGTGAAAGGCATAAAGAATAAAAAAAATCCAAGTTTTTGATGCCTTCAGTTACACTCATTTGAAAATGGATCCCACTGCTTAAAAAAATTACTTGAAAACCATTGGCCTAAAATAACTCCATATATGGTTTGTATCATTTTAATCTGTAAGTAGAATATCTTTCATAATGGTTAAGAGCTGTGGATTGGACCACTGAGCTCAGAGATTTGTAAGGAAACCCAAATATTCTCATTGTATTTCATAAAAACTGGTTTAAAGAAAGACAATATCATCCTCTGTCACTGGTGAGGAAAAGGTTATATAGTGTTTCTGTGACATGACACATAACATGTGGTATAAAATGTCCTGCTAGGGCAGATGGATAGCCCAAGACAGTGATTTTTCAAATTCATTCTTCCTTTGTTTGCTTCTATCTTTCTTTCTTCTTTTTTTAAAATAACAGAACCTTGTTTTTATACGAAATCTTTAGAGAGGGCTCAACAAAAGAGAGAAAGAGCCATGTGGTTAGAGCAGAGCTGCACTGTGTTCTAAGCCCACTCAACCCACCCCCTTCTTCACTGATCCTGAGGGTACTAGAGAACACAGGCAATTCACAGTCCTTGCTGCCTGCCATGAATTTGATGCTTTGCTGTTCTGCAGTCTGGGACACTCTCCCTCTCCTCTTTACTGGGTTAATTCCTAATCATCTACTAATTCTCAGCTGATGAGTCCCTTTCTCCTTCCCCACTCAGTCAGGCAAATGTCCCTAAAATAGGCTGTGTAGCACCATGAGCCTTTTCTTTGAAGCACCTGTCAAAGCCACATTTTACATTTATTTGTGTGTACTGTTGTTGTTGTTGTTAGGTGCCGTCGAGTCGGTATCCGACTCATAGTGACCCTCTGTGCAACAGGGTAAACACTATTGTCAGTGCTTCTCTGCTGTTCATAGGGTTTTTAATGGCAGATTGATTGTGTATTACTTGATTACTTGATTAATATTTACTCTCCTCCAAATGTAAACTCCATGAAGATAAGGCATAACTATTTTTCTCAGCAGTGTACCTAGCATGCTTTCCTCAAACATAATAGCACTCGATAAATATCTATTAAAAGAACGAACTAACATTTCTAACCATTAAAAAAATGGCTAAAGATAACATTTTACAATTCTTTTATTTCCCTGTTTCAGCTGTGACTCTACGTAGGATCCAAAGAAGAGTTTAACAATCTCTTCTGCGGGTTTTATGAAGACTATTCTATCCTTCATTGATAGATTTAAAGCACTGTGTTAGCCTTAAAAGGGTACAGGAAAGGGTGATACACTTCATTTTTGCCCCTACCTAAAGTCAGGATGTCAATAAGGGAAAACAAAAGTTGGACACAGTAAAAACATGTTTCTTAAAAAGCCTTCTAAGAAGGAAAACCTTAGCAATCATACCCTGGCAAGCAGATAGAGAGATGACCTAATTTGGTCTCTGGTAGCTTAATGTCTGTGATATGCTTCTAGAGGCTCAATTCATTCCCAATTTACCTGCCTTCTCAGGAACAGGAGAGATATCATCAAGTCAAAAAGCAAAACCAGCTGGGCATGATGGCGCATGCCTGTAATCCCAGAGATTTGGGAGGCTGAGACAGGAGGATCTTGAGTTCAAGGCCAGAGGCAGCCTACACAGCTTAGCAAGACCGTGTCTTAAGATTAAAAAATTAAAAAGGGGATAGAAGAGAGCAGCTCAGTGGTAGAGTGCTTACAAAGTATGTATGAGGCTTTGGGTTCAACCCTCCACTACCCCAAAAAAACGTAAAAATTAAAAATAAATAAATAAATAAATAAAAAGAAAGCAAAACTAAGTATTAGAGTCTAATGCAAAAATCTAAAATTGGGTTGCTAACCATTTAAGGGTACTTTTCCACCACTGCCCAAGATCTGACATGACCAAAGAGGAGGAAATTGATGCTTCATTAAGTTAAAAATGTTAAACTTATGACTCAGCCAGCAAAAGCAACTCTGTCAGTGTTAATAAAAAATATAATTGGGCTTATTAAATGTATGAGCAACTTCAAGGATCATGTTAATCACAGCTGGTGAGATTAGGAATTTTAATTTGTATTTGAAATGAAGGGTACTGTAAGCTACTTATTTTTCAATATGGGAAAGAAAAAGGACAATTTCCCTTCAGCTGTTACCTAGATATGACTCCAACGCATCAGAAGGACTGCTCAGAGAATACATGCCATCGAGGCACTGTGGCATATACCTGTCATCCCAGTGACTCAGGAAGTTGAGGCAGGAGGATCACAAGTTTGAGGTCAGAGGCTGCCTGTGCAATTTAGCGAGACCCTATCTTAAAACAAAATAAAAATAAATAAAATTTTAAAAGGGCTGAGGGTACTCCTGCCTCGCATGCATGAGGCCCTGGATTCATGTGGCTCTGGGTTCAACTGCCAGTATTAACAAAAAGCAGTGGGGAGAGAGAGTGAGAGGAAGAGAGAGAATGCATGCTGTACTTAAAGACAGGTCAATTTTACTTATGGGCATTCTCACTATTCTATCCTCCCTAACTTGTCTTCAAATTCCAACTTTACTAAAAGAAAGGGTTACTCTAGGGCAAAATTTAAATAGCTGTTCTTCAGGGAAGGTACTTACTGACTCCTTAATAGCTTATAAAGTAGACATTTAAGCAACTGACTCTTTACCCCAAGGTATCTTACAATTGCCTTCTTGGTAAAGAATCTTGCTTTTGTGACTACTAGTCCACGTGAATAGGATGTGAAGGATTTGAAATGAGTCTGGAAAACCAGGAAATTAAGAAGTATATAATTGCTTAGCTGAAAATGTCACAGATCTACTGGTTCCATGGATTAATTTTACTGTCTGCAAGAGCAGGGGCCATGGGGACTTGAGAAAGGTGAGAAAATGGAATGGAGAAAAGAGGGAAGTGCAGAGTCGTATAAGAGCTTTAGTTTTAGAGTTGAATACAGGCCCATTACTTACTAGTTGGCTAAGTTAAAAACCTCTGAGCCTAAATTTCTTTGTCTGAAAAAAATCTAGCAATAAAGATACTGACTCTTACAGGGTTGTGGTGAGGAGTGAACAAAATAAGTTACATCTCATATATGTTGTTGTTAGGTGCCACAGAGTCGGTATCCAACTCATAGCCGTGTCCTCATAGGGTTCTCAATGGCTGACTGTTTTGGGATTGTTTAGGGAGTGGATTGCCACAACCTTCTTCCATTTTGGTGATGCTAGGGATCAAACTCGGGTCCTCAGGAATTACGGAGCAGCACTCTACCAAGTGAGCTAAACCCCAGCCTGACATCTGATATATGTTGTTGTTGTTAGGTGCTATCAAGTCAGTATGCAACTCAGTGACCCTGTGTACAACAGGTGAAACACTATTGTTAGTGCTTCTCTGCTGTTCATAGGGCTTTCAATGGCAGATTGATTTTTGGGAGTGGGTTGCCGGGTCTGTCTCCCCAAGCCTATAGTACCTGGTGTTCCCAGGCAATCTCCCATCCAAATACTAACCAGGCCTGACCCTGCTTAGCTTCTGAGATCTGACGGGATTGGATGCCACATGGCTATGGCTGCAGGCATCCAATATATAGCAGGTACTTAATAAATATGTAATAACCATCAACAAGCATGACACTTTCAAATCCAGGAAGCCCCGCAGCAAGCCATTGCTAGGGAGCTAGCAAGTTCAAAGGTTTCTGGAGCCTACACAGGAAAGCCCCAATGCCTTCTCATGGCATCCCAATAATTTCTCCATTCCAGTTCAATCCCATTCCTCAATTTAGCACCCACATTGCTCCACTGACAACTTGAACTGCTAACTCTCTTTATGCCTGTTCCACTCTTGGAACATCTGCCTGCCTTTATTTCCCCTCAAGCCTCAACCTCTTACTCCATTTCCATCTAAATCTTGCTCATGCATCCTTCATACTCTCAAGAGCTCCATGAAAAACTGTTCTTAAATTTTTCAGTTATTTTTTAAAGTGTATAATTCAGTTACTGTGAGTACATTTAAAAGGTCATGCAATGATAACCATATTCTAATTACAAAACCTGTTCATCTCAAAAAGATACCTCACACCCACATTATGTCATGCCCCATTCCCATTGACCCATCCTCTGGCAACCATTACTCTACTTTTGATATCTATAGATTGGCCTATTCTGGACATTTCAAATAAATGGAATCATAAGACCTATGGTCTTTTGTGTCTGGCTTCTTTCACTTACCACGTTTTCAATGTACATTCACACTGTAGTATGAACCAGTTAGTACCTCATTTCTTTTTACTTCCAATAACATTCCATTGTATAAATGTATCAGATTTTATCTATCCATCAGGTAAGAGATTTTTTGGTTATTCCTACTTTGGGGGTGTTTTATGAATAATATTAATATATAAGCTTTTGGGTAGACATACATTTTCCCTTCTCTTGAGATGGAATTCAAGTGGAATTGGGTCATATGATAACAATGTTGACCTTTTAGAGAACTGCCAGATTGTTTTCCAAGGTAACTGCACCATTTTGCATTTCTATCTGCAAGGTATGAATGTTCTTATTTCTCCACAGCCTCAAAATTTATTTTTTTAATGTAATTTTTAACAAGTATCATTAATTGGTATCAGAAACACAAAAAATCTCAAAAGTTCTATATGGAAAACTACATGTTTCTCTAACCCACAATATCAATGTTATGGTTTGAATGGGTTCTCCAAAGTTTGTGCATTAAAAACTTAATCCCCATTGCAACAGTACTGAGCAGTGGTCCCCAACATTTTTGGCACTAGGAATATTTTCATGGAAGACATTTCTTTACAGATGGGAGCAAGGTAGTGGCTTCACATTTATTATGTACATACAGATGAACCTTCACTTCCTCACTCACTGTTTACACCAGTACTGGTCTGTGGCCCTGGGAATTGGGGACCCCTGGTATTGAAAGGTGGGACATTTAAGAGGTGATGAGATCATGAGGACTCTGCCTTCATAACTGGATTAATGCCATTTTTATGGGAGTAGGGAGTGGCTTCCTGAGAAGGATGAGTTTAACCCTCTCCTCCTCCAAGCCTGTCTGTCTCTTTGTCCTCCCAACCTCACCTTCTGCCTTCTGCCATGGGATGATGCAGCAAGGAGCCCCTGGCCAGGTACTGGCCCCTAGACCCTGGACTTCTCAACCTCCAGAACTGTAAGAAATAAATCTCTGTCCTTTAAAAATTGCCCAGGCTCGAGTATTCTGTTATAGCTGTATAAAACAGACTAACACACTCAGTAAACTGCATAAATCCTAGAACTGATTTCTGAAGCCTTTCCCAATGTTTCTAAAACAATGCTGGTACTCTCAATGCTGAAACACTAATGACCATCAGTGGGAAGAAGGAAGAAGGGCAGGTAGTATGAGGTAGAAAGATGAGTTTCAAAGATATACACAGAGGTTACTTAAAAATTAACACTCTACACATCGCCAAATAAACAAAACAAATACCAAGTAGACATGATATCAGCATATTATTAAGTTATATAAAGGGCTGATTTATAGTGAAACCATTTCCCATAGGCAAGCCTGGTTCTCTTATACTAGGACTGTAAGAAAACTCTGCCCTTCCACTTGGAAAAGGAACAATGTGGGCACTATGACTCATTAACTTTCCCTCTGACAACAGCATAGTTTTCAGAGCCAGAGACTTAGATTCAAATCCTAATTCTGTCTCTTACAGGGGATATCTTTGAACTTCAGTTTTCTCATCTATAAAATGGGGATAATTGTTCCTAACTTGCAGGCTTGCTAAGATTGGCACATAATGGCACTAAATAAATGGTAACTTCTACACTAATTATTGCCATTTTTCTTACATGGCAATTATGCAGGACATTCTTGGAAAGTGAAAATAACTGTGAAGTACCTAGCTACTCTTTTACTTACAGTTAAAAGTACTAAACTACTAAATACTCTCATACAGAATTAAATGTATCAGTCATTGACTGGTAAAAGAACCCACTGAACAGATATTTGAAAACAGAAGTTGGCATAAAACTCAAGTGATCAGGGATTTGAAATACAACCTCTGACTGGGGGGAGGGGAAGGAAGCATCATGTAGATGCTTTGGATTACCTGATAAAGTGCAAGAGCCTGGGAATCCCTGCAAAATGGATTAGTGCCAGCTATACCATTCTTCTAGCTTTTGTGACTACTGGTAAGTTAATTCTTCATTTAAAAAGGAAGGATTATGCTATCTCTTATTATATTTCAGAATTGTTGAAATATTTTTAAATGATTAAGCATTATTCAATTCTAATATTATTGATAATCATAACCATAATCTCTATATTATGTTTTAAATGCAACAATAGAACCAATTTCTACTCTTCTTTGAAAAGTTCTAGAGAAGCAACCCATCGTACTCGGGAGGAAATAAGTTTTGGAAGCTAAGAACAAGGTTTAAATTAGTTGCTGTGTGAACTTGTAAAAGAGGCTTAACCCGTCTGTCAGAATCTTTAGCTATAATATGAGAATATCTCACATCATACCTAAAAACTAACTAAAAAGTCTTAAAGGTAACAACTAAACATAAAATTCTTGAAAGAAAACACTAAAGTAAACCTTTATTATTTTGATTTAGGCAATAACTTCTTAGAAGTGACACCAAAAGTACAAGTGATGAAAAAGAAAATTGATAAATCAGATTTCATCAAAAGTAAAAACTTTTATGTTTCAAATAATATAATTATGTAAGAGAAAACACACTTTAAAGAATGGGAAAAAAATCTGCAAATCATGTATTTGCTAAAGGACTTGTCTCCCAAATATATAAAGAACTGTTATAACTCAATAATAACTTTTTAAAAAGCAGAATGAAAATGACCAAGAATCTGAATAGATGTTTCTCCAAAGAAGATCTACAAATGGACACAAAGCTGATAAAAAAGATGGTCAATGTCATCAGTCATTATAGAAATGCAAATCAAAATTACAATGAAGTCAGGCTTGATCGCACATGCCTGTAGTCCCAGCACACAAGAGGCAGAAGCAAAGCCAGCATAGGGTATCAAGTGAGTTCAAGGCCAGCCTGGGCTACACAGACACCCTGTCTCAAAACAACAAAACAGCAATCTGTGACTGAGGCAAGAAGATTGAGAATTTGAGGCCAGAGACAGCCTGGGCAACTTAGAGAGACCATGTCTCAAAATAAAAATAGTAAACAAACAAATAAATAAGAGTCTGGAGGTATGGCTTAGTGGTAGACCATTTGCCTAGCACATGTAAGGCCCTGTGTTCAACCCCTGTGTACTGAAAACAAAAGAAAACAAACCAAACCACAATGAAGTATCACTTCACAGCCACTAAGATGGCTGAAATAAAAAGGACAGACAATAATAAGTATTGGCGAGAACACAGAGAAAACCTCACACTTTGCTGATGGGGATGCAAAATGGTACAACCACTTTGGAAAATAGTCCGGCGGTTCCTGGAAATATTATAAGACCTAGCAATTCACCTCTTGAGGAAAAATAAAGGCATGTGAGTACACAAAAACTTTATATAAATGTTCACAGCAACTTTATTCATGTAATAGTCAAAATGTGGAAACAACCCAACTGTCCATCCACTGTTGATGGATAACAAAATATGACTAACCTCAACAATGGATATTCTGCTATAAGAGGAATGAAGTACTGACCCATTATAACAAGGGTGAACCTAAAAAAATTATGCTAAAGTGAAAAAAGCCAGAGAGAAAACACCCTTGTCTGACATTACTGTACTGTATGAATTCAATTTATGTCAATGTCCAGAATAAGCAAATCCATAGAGACAAAAAGTAGATGAGGAACTGGGGGTGTTACTCGTGGTAGAGCACTTGCCTAGCATAGGCAAGGTCCTAGGTTTGATCACCAGCACCATAAATAAAAATAAAATAAAAGGAGATGAGCAGTTTCCAGGAACTGGCAGAGTGAGGAATGAGAAATAATTGATAATGAATATGGGATGATGAAAATATTCTAGAATTATATAGAGGAGATGATTGCAAAATTCGTTGTTGTTGTTGTTGTTGTTAGGTGCCGTCGAGTCGGTATCCGACTCACAGCGACCCTCTGTACAACAGGGGAAACACTATTGTCAGTGCTTCTCTGCTGTGCATAGGGTTTTCAATGGCAGATTGATTTTTGGGAGGGGGTTGCCAGGTCCTTCTCCCAAGCCTACAGCTTCTGGTATTCCCAGGTGGTCTCCCATCGAGGTACTAACCAGGCCCGATCCTGCTTAGCTTCCGAGATCTGATGGGATCGGATGCCACAGGGCTAGCTGTAGGCGCAAAATTCGTTAGATATACTAAAAAACAATGACTTGCTTTTTTGTTTAATGTTTTTGAGACAGAGTCTTACTGTATAACCCAGGCTGGCCTGGAACTTTCTATATAGACCAGGCTAGTCTCAAACTCATGTCGATCCTGCTGCCTCAGCCTCCCAAGTGCTAGTATTACAGGTTGTGTGCCACTATGCCTGGCTGACCTGCATATTTTAATTTGGTGAATTCTAAGTCTGCAAATTACATCTCAAATAAGAAGTTTAAAAAATGAGGATGTCTACTTCCCAGAACAACTTCATGAATTTCCAGAGATAGCATGAGAGACATTTGATAAATGCTCGTTTGCTAATTAGGTCCTACAGAAACCAGGTCAGAACATATAAGAAATCTTCCCATTTCAAGGACATAAATGGAGATGATAAACTTCATGGGACTGCATTCCAAATTTCCATGCCAGATCCAATTAGATGATCCTTCAAGGGATAGAATTATTTTCAGTTAATGGTTTCTCAACTTACTTTATTTGAGGCAGAAATCTGAGAATGAAATAGATTTCAGTGTGACAAGTTAAGGCTTGTAATCCTACTCAGTTTGAAACTCTGTAAAAAGAATGTCATCTTGTATCTACAGTCTCCCTGCTGGGCCTTTTGCCTTCCCTCCCTTTGGCTCTTCTCTGAAAGCATGAGGGAGGGTGGAAGAGAGAGTGTGATCTGTCTCGGCATGTCAAGATGTCCAGATTCCCTTCACTCTACATCCTTGCATACTTTCACCTCCCATGCTTGACTCATATGTGTTTTGTTTTTTGATTTTAACTTTATTTTATTGTATTTATTTATTGTGGTACTTGGGAGTTGAACCCAGTGCCTTGCATATACTTTGCAAGTCCTCTACCCCGGGGCTGTACCGCCAGTCCTTTTTTTTAAATTTTTTATCTTTAGACAGGGTCTCATTAAATTACACAGGCTGCCTCTGGCCTTGAACTCACAATCCTCCTGCCTCCACTTCTGGAGTTGCTGGGATTACAGGTGTATATTACCACAACAGCCTTGTTTTTGTTATTTTTAATGAGCTTGGAGTTTTATTCAAAGATCCTTTGAAGATGGGGAAGTAGCTCAGTGGTGGAGCACCTGCTTAGCGTGCATGAGGCCATGAGCTCAGCCCTAACACTCTCCCACTCTGAAAACAACAACAACATCAACAAAACCAAAGATTCTTCTGACACTGAGATGGATCACTTGGACCGTTGAAATGCATCTGTTGCTTTCAAAATGTCCTTTAATTGAAAGTGAGGGGACACATGAGTAGATCCACAGCAGATAAACACTCTATCTAATCTTACTGAAGAATATCACTTATTTATTTATCATATTCATTACTGAACAACTATTTCAAAACTGAAATGTGAAAAATGACCCAGACACCTGCAACACATAATGGAACAATCAAGGGCATATTTTAACTCCTATTTCAGGAAAGAGAAGAACTTCTGCTTTTTACTTCATATACTTCCTTGTCATTGAAATTTTTAAAAGACAATGAGAATGTATTACTTGTATGATAATGTATAATGACGATGAGAAAAACAATGAAGGAAGATGATACGAGGAATATAAAAAGGGGAGACACTTCATGTCAGTGTGTTTAAAATCAAGTCATCTATCTGTAAACCAAATGGCACTGGAACTCAGTAACTTGTACATAATTCTCTACTTGAAGAAGCTGGGAGCAGCTGCTAGGACAAATAACTCAACCAGCATTTTCCCAGTAGGAGTAAAAAGAGAAGCAGACAGTGTTTCATAGAATTCAAGTTTACCTCACAGGAAATTTACCTCTCAGAGTGCTGTGATGGACAGACAATATGTGCATCAGAAATTCCTAAATCAAGTATCAAATAAGTAACTGTTGAATGAATGAATTTACTTAATTTCCCTCTGCTCTCTGCCTAGACTAGGAGATAGAACTGATGAGAACTTCTAAAAGAAGTCCAAAATACCAATAAATAAAGCAAAAAGTACACTGTAACTCTTACATAGAGTCATTTGGGATTTAGCGTGGTTGGCAGAGTGCTGTTCTGCACTCTCTGAGGCCCTGGATTTGATCCCTAGCACCACAAAAATGGGAGAAAGACGTGGGGAACCACTTCTGAAGCAATTTCCAAAAAACAACCAGCCATTGAAAACCCTGTAAGGGTTGCTATGAGTTGGACTCAACTCGATAGCACCTAACAACAGCAAGAAAAGGAAAACTTTAAACATGCACACACACACAGAGTCCCCAAAACTAAATGCTACTCAGAGGACAGCTAGCCACCCCTTGTGCTGCAGGACTTGTCTGACTGGGAATCCAGGATGGTTTTTTTGCTGAAGTGGTTTAGGCTGGGCAAACCACATTGGTAATACAGGTGGGAAAATTCAGCTCTTTCCTTTCTTAATGGGAAATTCACCTACGGCTTTGGCTTTTAAGTGCATGTTACAAACACCAAAAACATCAATTAGTTCAATCTTGTCCATCTTGGGGAGCTGAGAACAGAAATTATACCTCCACCTCCCATGTTCTTCATCACCAAATTAGCCACTAACTGATTAGCACACCAATTAAAATTACTAAAAACAAACACAACACCAACAGTTGTGATTTTTATAGCAGATCCCGGAGGCTAATGAGCTCAATGGGTTAATCAGCTAAGAAGCTTATTCTAAGCAGCAATCTTGCCACATTAGAATGACATGCCACCATTTCCTGAAAGCCCACTCCTTTAAAAAGAAAGAAAGAAAGAAAGAAAGAAAGAAAGAAAGAAAGAAAGAAAGAAAGGGAGAGAAAGAAAAGAAAAGCAAAACATCTCCTTGATAGCATTATAGTTTCTTGGGGGAAAGTACAGGATGCCTTATTTTCTGAGACTTAACTAGAGACATTCTAGGTTCTTGCTTCATTCATTTATCTGATTTCCCTAAGTACCAGTCCATGTCACGTAGCCTCATGTGGCCTCTTGAGCACTACTGAGCCCCCAGGGCTCTCTGGCCCCCAGCACTCTCAGCTGCCAGTTAATTACTTTCTCTATTGAAACTTTCTGCTCTTCCAGTTTCTGATCTTACCTAACTGTCCTTTTACCTCTTTGGGTGGTCATTTTGTCTTCTTTGAAGAATCTCCCTTCTGTCTTTTAACCTAGTCACAACTCAGTTAATCTAACATATTTTGTTCATAGTAGGTACACAATATATGTTTGGTAAATACAGAAGAATTCTCAGGCTCAGGACTTCATCACTGTACGCTTTCCCCCTCTGTATTCACTCTTAAGCTTCAAATACTTAGCCTGTAGAGGGCAAACCCAAACTGCACCTAGAAATAATTAGCCCACAGGAACCTGTCCGTCCCTCGGTTTATTGTGAGCCTTGCTTTTGGAAGGCAAACAGAGCACAACAATGTGAAGAACTGCATTATTGGTATCAATTCTGAACCCTTCCTGCATTCATGCCTTTTACTATGTGACTTGGCAGTTTGTCCCACTACAGGAACAGAGCACATTTCTTCACCCCTGACTTTTGGGTTGGGCCACATGACTTGCTTTGGTCAAAAGAATGAGGCCGAAGTGACAGAGTGCCTGTTCCAAGCTTAGGCCTGAAGAGGCCTCTAGCGTTTATGCTCGCTCTCTGACACTTCTGACATGACCATGAGGAAACCAACCCTCGCAGGTCACTAGCCCAGGGACAAAAAGGAACTTGTGCACAGAGCTGCTGCAGCTGGCCCTGAGACCTACGGATAGAAGCAGAGATGCTCAGTCAGGTGCAGTCTGGATCCATCGGCCCTCAACTCTTCTGCAGATGCATGAGTGATAATAAATGACTGGTGTCTTAAGTCGCTGAGTGTTGGGGTAGTTTGTTAAGTAGCAATAACTGATAGAAACAGCCCATTCAAGACTTAGATCTGAGAAGTTACACAGATCACCATATAATTACCTGGTAATCCAACAAAAGAAGTAATAGTGATGATGATAACACCAATAATAACAGCTAACATGTATTAATACCATGTCTTAGCACAATCAAGGCATTAACTCATTTTACCTTTATTAGCTCCCCTTTTGCAATGCAAATATGCCTTTTTCTTTTTTTGTTTTTTTATACAAGGCCTCAATGGCCTGGAATTAGCTACGTGGACCATAGCTTGAACTATGATTTCCTTGCTTTTCAGCTTGAACTCATGGGGATCTTCCTGTAATAGCCTCCCAAGTGCTGGGATTATAGGTGTCTACAACCATGCCTGGGCTCAGATTTATTTATTTATTTATTTATTTTTAATGAGATGAGGTCTTGCTATGTTGTCCAGGCTACTTGGAACTCCTGAGCTCAAGTGATACTTCTGCCTCAGCCTCCTGAGTAGCTGGGACTACAGGCATGCACTACCATGCCTAGTTTGCCTCTATTATTAACATTTTACATTAGTATGGTATGTTACTATTGTTGTTAGGTGTTGTCAAGTTGGATTGGACTCGTAGCAACCCTGTTTACAATAGAATGAAACACTAGCACTGTGCCATGCACACAATCTTTTTATGTTTGAGCCCACTGTTGCAGTCACTATGTTTCTTCTCATTTTGAGTCATGCTACATTAGGGGCTTTACTCCACTGCCATCATTAAAGTTGGCTTTACTTTGAGGAGGCAACTCTTCCCTAGTCTTTTCTTAAATGCCTTCCTGCCTAGGGGGCTCATTTTCTGGCACTATATTTGACAGTGCTTCTCTGCTATGCATAGAGTTTTTAAAGCATAACTGTTTTGGAAGTGGATTGTTGGATCCTTCTCCCTAGTTTGTCTTGATCTAGAAGCTCAGCTGAAACCTGAACACCATGGGTGGCCCTGCTGGTATCTGAAATACCAGTGGCATAGGTTTCAGGATCACAGCCACACGCAAGCCCTCATAGCACAAGCTGACTGACACATGGGGGTTGATATGGTATAGTTGTCACAAATGATAAAACCAAGAACTTATTCATATTTCCTTAGTTTTCCCTCAATATCCTTCTTCTATTCCAGAACCCCATCTAATACATTGCAATTGTCATATTTCCTTAGATACTGACAGTCTTAGCCTTCTCCACTCCTATTAAATTTTATTTTATTGAGATATCATTTACATACCATAAAATTCACCCCTTTGAAGTATATGATTCAATGTTTCCTTGCATACTCATAGAGTTGTATAACTATCACCACAAGTAATTACAGAATGTATGCATCACCCTAAAAAGAAATCCCACACCCTCTAACTATCACCCCTCATCCATAGTCCAACTTCCTCCCAGCCTTAAGCAACCATTAATCTACTTTCTGTCTCTAAAATTGCCCATTCTGGGCATTTCATATAAATGGATTCATACAACATGTAGTACTCTGTGACCAGCTTCTCTCACTTAACATAACGTTTTTCAAAGTTTATCCATGTTGTAGGAGATATCAGTACTTATTTAATTTTTAGAACAAAAAAAATTTCCCCTGCATGTATCTTACTCATTTTCTTTATCTACTCATCAACTGCCTGCAGCCGTCCATACCAATGTGGTGTCCAATCCTGTCAGATCTCAGAATCTAAACAGGGTTGGGGCTGGTTAGTACTTGGATGGGAGACCGCCTGGGGACACCAGGTGCTGTAGGCTTGAGAGAAGGACCCAGAAACCCACTCTCAAAAATCAATTCGCCATTGAAAACCCTATGAATAGCAGAGAAGCATGACAATACTGTTCTACCTATGGTATGTAGGGTTGCTATGAGTTGGACCTACTTGATGGCACCTAACAACAACAACAACTCATCAACTAATCGACAAATGTCGTTGTTCCACGATTTGGATATTTTGAATAATGCTGCTATGAAGGTGCACACACAAATTTGTGGAGAAATATTTCTCTTGGTTACATAGCTAGGACTGGAATTGTTGAGTTAAGTCTATGCTTGTATTGTTAAAGAACTATCAGGTTATTTTCCAAAGTAAATGTACCATTTTACATTCCCATTTAACAGATAACAAATTAAAGCCCAGAGGGACTAAGTCATTTGCCAGTCTATTTAACTGAAAAGCAAGGAAATCAGGTGGTACACCCAGGCAGTCTACCTCCAGATCCTCAGCTCTTGACAACTATACCACAATATAAGTTCCAAGAGACATCAAGTTAATTTTTTCTCATGTTTGCATTTTACTCTTTGGGAAAAGTGCCTAATTTTCTATACTCTCTCTAGAGTTGGAGTCCACCAATTAATGGAGTTGTGGAGAATCAGAAAGAATCCTGAAAGAGAAATAAATGATGATGCAGCTTAGGCTGGCCTGGAACTTATTAAGTAGACCAAGTTAGCGTTGAACTCGTGTCAATCCTCTTGCCTCAGTCTTCTAAATGCTGGGATTATAGGTGTGTGCCACTATGCTCAGCTGCAATTTTTTTTTTTTAACCCAGGATCTCACAAGTACTCTACCATTGAGCTACACCCCCAACCCCTTTTAAAGTATTATGTTTTATCTTGACAAAGGGTTTTGCTAAATTGTGCAGACTGCCTCTGACCTCAAACTTGCGATCCTCCTATTTCTGCCTCCCAAATCACTGGGATTATAGGCATGTGCTACAGCACATACCTAAAAAAATTTTTTGATGAAGAAATATTAAATATCCTGATTGAGGCTGAGGGTGTAGTTCAATAACAGAGTGCTTGCCTACCATGTATGGGGGCCTGGGTTTGCTTCCAAGCACCAAAAAAACTCCAAACAACAACAAAATGAAAAATATAAAAACAAACAAAAACAAACAAACAAAAAAACCCAACCAAACAAACAAACAAAAGAAGACAAATAGCATATAAAAGAAAACATAAAAAACCCATCAAAACTTCAAGATTCTTTTAGTTTAGATATCAAAACTGTATCCTGTCAGTAGTCAAGCACCACAAAAAGCTAACGCAATGAAAGTTCACAGACGAGCCTCTCTGAATGATGAGAAATGGAATTTAATCTATAGAATAATAAGTAAATAAAAATAAAACTTCCTCATCATTATGAGACATTGAAACTCTACAGGAATCCTTTGGAAACCCTGCAAGAAGATTATTATTATAACTAGAGCACCCTAGTTAGGAGATAGGAAGATGGACAAAATGACCAACAACATCTTGTGACTGTGACTTTAAAGAGTTTGAATAAACAAACATGATGTAATCTTTGGTTCACAGACATAAAGTCCTTTATCCAGGAATAACTTACCCTGAATTGCAGACAGATATACAAAAGCATCTTCATGCTCCAAGTTCTCCAAGAATATCTGGAACCACAAAACACAGAGTGATACAATTCACAAAAGCAAGAAATACTTGAGACCCCTTTATCGGTAGCCTCAAAACAGCAAATGTTTTTCTTCTTGTTTGTCATAGTAGAAATTGGTCTGATTTAGAATCTTGTAAGGAAAATGATTATATGCTTGAAGTCCCACTTTTGTAATAGTTAAAAAGGGGGAGGGGTTATGGGAAGATACTTCTTGAAATAGTCAAGTATAACTAGCAGTAGCCATGGAAATCAATATCTGGAAGAATAATTCTCAACATTTTTCTATGACACCCCATGTGGACAACATTCTCACAGGTGACAAGACAGATCACAGGCTATGATATACAAGAGGTGAAGTGTGGGCTTCTGTGTAATTAATTGATGGCATATTTGCTGCAATATGATCCTTTTCTCTTGTACTAGAAAAGTATATGGAATTGCAAGTCAGACAGAGATGGTATTATTTAGATAACTCTGAATCTATTTTATTTTTTTAGAATCTTGCAAACTCCCAAAACAATCAGCCATCGAAAACCCTATGAATAGCAAAAAAGCACTAACATAGTGTCAGGCATGGCACAGTGTCTTTTGTTCTGTAGTATATAGGGTGGCTATGAGTCAGACCCAACTCAACAGCACATAGCATAACATAACATATAACATTACATTTAACATTAGTAACAAATTCCTCTCAACATACTTCATAATTTAGGAACTCACCAGGGTGTCAACTACAATAAGTATGATACAGTAAGTATATCTAGAAGATACTAAGGCAGCATGTCAGCTTTAGGCCCTAACATGAGAGTGAGGGAAAGACAATAGCCATGTGTCCATGTTCCCCCTACTTGATGTCTAAGGGAAGACGGGGTGTCTGTTCCACATATAGTGCCATGTCCTTTGCTGGCATAGTGATTCTTGATATCAACTTCATGCTCCTGGCCTGTACATCTAAGGTATGTTAGGGAGAGTGTAAGCCAGGTTGGAAAGTGTGGGGATCATATATGGACTAACAGAAACTTAATCCAGGGCAGCAGCCACAGGAATAAAGAATAAGAGATACATCTGAAGGACTTTTTTTGTGGGTGTGTTGTACTTGGGGGTTGAACCTAGGGACTCACACATACCCTGCAAGTGCTCTACTATTGGCTGCACCCTCAGCCCATTTTTTTATTTTTTGTTTTGAGTCAAGGTCTCACTAGGTTACATAGGCTGTCTCTAGCCTTGCACCTCCTGCCTCTTCCTCCAGAGCTGCTTGGATTATAGGTGTGTACCACTGTGCCCAGCTTCATTTGAAGGACATCACAGAAAAAAAGAATTAACTTGATGATCAATTATGTAGACTAGTGAAGTTAAATGAAGTTAAAGAATATTCCAAAGATATTTACAGCAGTCACCATCTAAATATGTGTATCAAAGGATATGTTTAATGACTATTCAAAGAAGACATATTTGAATTTTCAGCAATATTTCAATGACAGAAAATCCTTGGCATATTTCTGTGTCTTGGTTTTCTCATGAGTTAAATGGGGCTAATACCAATATTGCCACTATTGCAAGGATTAGAGATGGTGTTTGTAAGGTACATGGGCTGGTTTGATAGTAATTATTATCATCATGTAATTGTTTTCAATACTTTAGTAACAAAAATAGATATTTTCAATCAGAATTATAACTCTTAGCTTAGTGGCTAGGGCATATAGACTAGATCATCATCACCAAAGCTCAGGAAGTTTAAATGAATTGTTCAAGAAGCTGATCTAGGATTTGTCCAGGCAGTAGTTTCCAGACCCTTTACTCTTAATCTTTAATGCATACTGAGGTCAGGACAACTTCCGTAAAAGGGAAAAAATCCTCACTAAGCATTATCTAATATACCACAAAAATCTAGAATTTAAAGAACAGCTTTTTTACTCTGAGAGAAGGAGGAGAGAGGAGGAGACCCAGTCTCACTCAATGTTCCTCCAAAAGGGGCCAAGAAAGACAGGTGGCTTCCCCAGGATGGACACCTCACTATCTCTGGGAATTTGCTCATGTTGGTTCACCCTTTTTCTTTTGTATGCTCAGACTTCAAGGGTTTGTTAAGGCCATACTAAGATCTACCCCGCCCCCCCAAAAAAAAGATTTCAACTTTTTCCTGAAGGTCCAAAGCATTTCTTGCATATTAAAAATGTTGGCACTCTGTTCATGTTCAATTGAGTAGCTCCATGTGGTCTGTAAGTCTTTCCTGTGTCTAAGTCTTGCTTACTCACAGTTATAAGTTCCTGGAGGATAATCCAGGACAGTGCTTGACACACAATCAGTGCCCCAAAATGCTTGAGTTGAATGCATGCTCCTGGACTGCTGCATGCCTCACATGTCTTTGTCATGTGTTCTACTCACCTGGAGAAGCTTTTCTTGGTTCTCAAGGGCTTTTGCTTCTCTTTGCTCTATCCAGCGGGAAAGAGTGCGCAGGGCAGCAGCTCGAGTTGGAATTTGAGGATCATAAGCTGATAAAAGAATCTCTTGGAGCTGTTCTGTGGTTATGCTTCCAGATTTCTGGTTTGTAGTAGTGCTGGGCTCACTGACCCCCTTAGGAATAAACGGAGTGTCAGATTCCTGGCCTGTTGCCTGGGGGTACTTCTCCTGGCTTTGCTGTTGTGAGAGGTGGTTCTGAGTTACCTCTGTGTATCTGTCATGACTAGTGTATTGATGGTCTTCTATTTTCCCTTCTGTGCTTTTTTTGTTCAGGGTACTTTGGGCAGCCACACTGACAGCCTCAGAGGCAAAAGCTCCATGAGTAGAGATGGTGATGCGGAGATCAACAGCAAGTTCTTGGATGACAGGGTCAGGGTATGTGTTAGAGACCTTCTCCAACAAAGGCAGCAACTGCTTCAGGACTGCAAAGTCACTTGACTTCAACTACAAAATGAAATTAAAAATGTCATAGCAAAATTAACGTGGCAAATGTTAATAGAGCCTGAGCCCCTAAAACATTCCAAGTATAAGGGGCAAGGATCATATCTTGCTCATGGTGCAATCAGCAATTGTCCAGATCAAATACTCAATAACTACTTGCTAAATAATTATACTCACCTTTATTGGACACTTGGTATGAACAGATACTTTTCTGAGTTCATAAACATACACATTCATATTCTTATGATACAATTACTGCTAGTTCTTATGTTTTAAATGGGGGAAACTGAGGCACAGAATAGTTAAATAACATGCCCAAGGTCACAAACTGAAAGACAGTAAGATGTCAACTCAAGAAGTTAGACTATCGAATCCATATTCTTACCCATATGATCTTACTGGAATAAACAAAGCTGGCAGGGTTTTTTGTTTAGTTGGTTGTTTTAAGATAAAGTCTTAGTATGTAGTCCCAGGTTGGCCTCAAACTCATGATCCTCCTGCCTCCACCTCCCAAGTATTAAAGCTGCTCTTAACTACATGATCTAAAGTGGTAAGTCAGCATACAATGGCACCATAGGTTTGGAAAGGATTGGGCTGATAACTGACAGAATGTAATTTCTCCTAGAAAATAGGAGTGAAAATTATATAAGTTTTTTTTCTAATAATGCCATATGCCTAAGAAAAGTGCATGTGCAGCCAATGGAAAGAATTCGTGATAATTCTTTTCTATTTGAATATACTAGACAATTTATCATATGAGGTTTCATGCGGCCCTGACAATTTGAAAACCTCAGGGGTATTAAATCCTTGTTGGAACAAAACAGAGCATTTACAACTTAATTATCTACTCAATTCATTATCCAACCAACCAGCCAACCAGCCGGTCAACCAACTAACCATTTTCTTTTGTGTGTGTGTGTGTGTGTGTGTGTGTGTGTG
>VMDO01017024.1:0-10333 GCA_007922755.1 Pedetes capensis | reverse complement strand
TTCTCCCATTTTTGCGGTGCTGGGAATTGAACTTGGGACCTCAGAGACTGCAGTGCAGCACTCTACCAACTGAGCTAAATCCCAGCCCAACCATTTTCATAGGACCTATATAATGTTCTCAGTTTACACACTTTTAAGTCTATAGCATTCTTACTATTCTCTTTCCCAACCACTACCCTCATGAGTAAATGAAAATTTGGGTGCATACCTATGAAATGCTCCTATACATTGCCCTAAGAGTTCTTTGTTCACATGATTAGAAACTACAAATTAGAAATGCAAAATCCATAATAAGATACAATTTCTAGCTCTACATCATGTTAGCTTATCTTTATATGTAAAACAAGTAGCCAGTCTGATGTTATTATATATCTTAATGAGAAAAGAGAGTATACATGTCTAGATAAAGGTATGTGTTACCTGAGAAAAGAGTCAGTTTTCTTTGGAATCTCTGTGTAAGTGGCAAGATACTTTAGGATAATTGTGCTGGTGTTATCATTACGCTAAACTTTGTTCGGTGCCTCTGTAGTATCATGGACCTTTTTTTCTTTTTAAGCATTTGAGAAGGGAATATCTACTTATTACTGCAGTCTCTATTTGTTTCTATTATATACAGCAATTTCTTCCAAAAAAAAAAAAAAAAAGAAGAGAGAAGAGGAGAAGGTAGAGGAGGAGGAAGAAGACAAAGACGAAGAAGACGATGACGGCCAAGACAAATAGATCAACAGAAGAGAACAGAGAACCTGGAAATAGACCCCATTTTTCTATATACAGTCAACTGATCATTGACAAAGGAGCACAGAAAACACAATGGAAAAAAGATGGTCTTTTCAACAAATGGTGCTGGAACAAATGGATGCCCACGTTAAAAAAAAAAAAAAGACATCTAGACACAGACCATACAGCTTTCATAAAAAACAGTTCAAAATGGATCACAGAACTAAATGTAAAATGCAAAACTACAGGACTAGGTAAGGATGTAACTCAGCAGTAGTGCGCTTGCCTAACATGCACAAGGCTCTGAGTTTGATCTCTAGTACAGCTAGGAAAAAAAAACAGAAAGAAAAAAAATCCAAAACTATAAAAGTCCTAACAAGGTACAAAGTAATAAACCTAGATAACATTGGGTATGGCAATAACTTTTAAAATATGACACTAAAAGTATAATTTATGAAGGAAATAATCGATAAACTAGACTTCAGTAAAATTAAAAGCTTCTGTTCTGCAAAGACAGTGTCAGATAATGAAAATAAACCATAGTCTAGAAGAAAATACTGCAAAAGATATATCTGAAAAAAAACTTATTAATCAAAATATGGTGAAGATGGGTGCCTGGTGCTGTGGCAAACACTGGCAATCTCAGAGACTTGGGAAGCAGAGGCAAGAGGATCACACATTCAAGGTTAGAGGCAACCTGAGTACCTTAGCAGAACCCTGTCTCAAAAAACAGAAAATAAAAAGGGGCTGAGGGCATGACTTAGTGGTAGAGCATGTGCCTAGCATACATAAGGCCCTGAGTTCAAACTACCATAGTGCAAAACAAAACAAAGCAAAAAATTTTTAAAAATTAAAAATAAAAATAGTAAAGATACAGAACAGAAAACCCACTTTAGCAGACCGCTTGGCAGTTTTTTTGCAAAACTCAATATGCTCTTATCATATAATCCAGCAATCTCATTAGTATTTACCCAAACAAATGGAAAAGTTATGTTCATAGGAAAACCTGGACATGGATGTTTACGGTAGCTCTAACCATAACTAGCAAGATGTTGCTTCCTGAGGTGAATGGATAAACTGTGGTACATCCAAATGACAGAGTACTATTCAGTACTAAAAAGAAATGAACTATCAAGCCATGAAAATGCATAGAAGAACCTTAATAAATGCATATAACCAAGTAAAAGAATCCAATCTGAAACAAACATATATTGTATGATTCAAACTATATGACATTCTGGTAAAGGCAAAACTATGGAAACAGTAAAAAGATCAGCGGCTGCCAGTTGTAAAATTGAAAGCATTGTGGTTTCTAAGTAAGGACTTTTTTAAACAGTTTGATCACCTACATACAAGTGGTTAATGGATGCTTCAACATTTAAGGAAAGTATGAGAAAAGTATGGCTTATCTAGAGGATAACCAAGAAAATATGTCTGTGTAAACACTCAGCATGGCTCTCCTTTTCCCCTGTGACACTTAACTATCATTCACAATATACCCATGGGTGTATCTGAAGGCTTCTCACTATGGGAGAGGGTAGTGTTTTTAAACTTTTAAGACCTTATGCCTTTTGACAAACATAAAAAAAAAAAAAAAAAAAAATGCCTCCCTAGAAATGCACCTGTCTTTTCTTTTGTTTATTCCTCCTGTCATTTATCCATCTATTAATGTTTATTAATTACTTACTGTGGTATGCTTATTAACAATGAAAGAAAGCAGGACACCCCTGAACTGGAATGCTGGAGGGTCAATGGTAGTTATAAATGACTGAAGTTCTATGTAATAGCCTGAAATAACAGGATTTTTCCCAAGTTGTTCTATAGAGTACTCAACTCTAGCCCAGTAAAGGGGAGAAAGGACAGCATTCTAGAAAGATATGGAGTCAGCCAATTCACCTTGCTGAATGCAAAAGAGTTCAAACAGCTCTACTCTCTTTTCCTTTTCTCCATTCTGTAAAAGACCTCTGGCTTGGTGACTACTATTCCAACCTAGTCTCTAAGAATTTGCTATGATTCTGATATGTAAGTCAACTGCACCTAAACCACAATCATATGCTCAGGGGACTTCTTTACTGAAGAGTTTAAACAATGGTCTCTGGCCAAAACCAAGACCTGGGCAGTATACACAAGATCAAGCTAAACACCCCTGTCTTTTTAGAGAAGAGATGCACCTTTATTGTCCTAGTAATGAATCGCACTCCAACAAAATCTAGATTTAAAGATTAAGAGCCCAGCCTTTAGCTGGTAGACCTCACTACCTCCCTGGAACAATATGGTCTTGGTTTTTCCTAAAGATCTAGAAAAGTCCATTCAGCTTCATGCAGCAGGGCTTTAGAAGACCTATGGCCTCTGCAACATCATGCAGAAATTGCTTCCTGAGGGGACAGCGAAGAGATATCAACATAATACTTTTACTGATGACCAACCCTGGAATTTAGAAAATGAATTTCAGAATTACAGTCATTTTGTTAGCAGTTTTAAACCTACATTTTCTCCAAATTAACTCTTCTCAAACATGATGTTTTAATAAATCACCTTAATTACATAAATTAGAACAAAAAGAAAAAAGATGTTGTTAGATTCTGTTTCGTGAGCAAAAATAATGATTCCTCACAGGGTACAGGTATAGCATGATGTTCTAGACTTTAAAGCAAAGACATTACTGTGATAATGGCCAATTAACACCAAAATTAAGAATCATGACTTTTTTCCTAATACAAAAACAAAACCCTGTATTACCAGAGAAGACACTTATAAGTAAGTCAATCAAACAAAAATAATTAATAGATCTAAGGCATAAAGCATAGAGGGTGACGTGTTTACATTCACTTAACAAACTGCAAAGTCAGAGAAATCCAGGATGTAGTCAGTGAGTCAGGATGGCTCATAGGAGGGCAGGGATAGGCAAGGGCTGTACGTTTACATTAGTCAGATAAGTCTTTCTTAGAACATGACCAATGTATACAGCCCCCAACAGTAGGTTCATAGAAAGGGAAATGGAGTTTTCTGAGATCTGTTTTCCATTTGGGATATGGTTTGAAATAAGTGTTAAACAAGGAGAAGCTGCCGGGTACGGTGGCACACGCCTGTAACCCCAGCGGCTCGGGAGGCAGAGGCAGGAGGATTGCAAGTTCGAGACCAGAGGTAGTCTTTGTAATTTAGCAAGACCCTGTCTCTAAAAAAACTAAAAAATGGGCTGGGGGTGCAGCTCAGTGGTCCAGCACTTACAGAGGATGCAGGCGCGAGGCCCTGGGTTCAACCCCCAGTACCACAAAACAAAAAAACAAAAAAAAAAAACAAAAAAACAAGGAGAAGCAAAACAAAACAAAACAAAACAAACAAACAAAAATAAAACGCTCATGAAAACAAAAACTATTCAAATTAATATTCAACCAGAAAAACAAAAACCAATCAGGCCAGTTAAACCCAATAATAATCCAACTTAAGACATTCCATCTATGAACTCTTGTTTGATAGCTCTAATACAGCTCTAGAACTTGAACCAAAATCTTTTTTGTGTGTGTGTGTGTGATACTGGGGGTTGAACCCAGGCCCTAGCGCTTGCATGCTCTGCAAGTGCTGGACCACTGAGCTGCACCCTCAGCCCGTTTTTTTACTTTTTTGAGACAGGGTCTTGCTAAATTACACAGACTGCCTCTGGTCTTGAACTTGTGATCCTCCTGCCTCCACCTCCCAAGCCGCTGGGATTACAGGTGTGACCACTGCACCTGGCTCCAAAATCTTTTTTCTTTCAAAAGACATGGGAAATATACAAATAGGAATGCTAAGTAAATATACCAAGAAATGGGCTTCATATTAACAACTGGCCCAGATAAAATTCTTTTTCACCTTAAGGACAGGCTAGAGACAGGCACATTCTAATATACCAAGAATCATAGCTGGGCCTGGTGGCAGATGCCTGCAATCCCAGTGATTTGGGAGGCAGAGGCAGGAGGATCACAAGTTCAAGACCAGATGTAGCTTTTGTAACTTAGCAAAACTCTGACTCAAGATAAAAAAAAAAAAGGAGGCTAGGGATGCAGGTCAAGGGTATAGCAATTGCAAAGTATGCACAAGGCACTGGGTCCAATAATTCCCCAGTACCTCATTAAAAAAAAAAGTCAAAAAAGGAATCCTCAAAAAAAAAATACATTCAGAGTTCCCTACTCATTGCTAAAGGTCATGGGCAGGCTGGTTTTAGGTTGGGTTTCATAATATCTGCGTTGTGGTTGTTGTTGTTAAGTGCCATAGTCAGTATCCAACTCATAGGACCCTGCGTACAACAGGCAAAACATTATTGCCAATGCTTCTCTGCTGTTAATAGGGTTTTCAATGGCAGATTGATTTTTGGGAGTGGGTTGCCACGTCCGCCTACCAAGCCTACAGCACCTGGTGTTCCCAGGCGATCTCCCATCCAAGTACTAACCAAGCCTGACCCTGCTTAGCTTCCGAGATCTGACGGGATCGGATGCCACAGGGCTATGGCTGCAGGCAATACCTGCATTAAGACTACTCTATTTTCTTGTAGTTTCCTAACCTAATATGACATATAATCAACCAGTCACACTCACATGCATGATCTAGCTCATTCCTTTCCTTTTCCTTGTTGGCACTACTTTTCCCTGGCATCTCTACAATTCAACTCTACCAGCCAAAATCAGTACCTCAAGTACAACAAGCTTGTCCCTGCTTCAGAGCCCTTGTAACTGTTGTTTCTTTAACAACAGTTAAAGAACAGTTAAAGGGCTTCCTCCATTTTTGCTACACACACATTCAAATTCCTTATTCATCTGTCAAGTCTTAGCTTAAATTTATACTTCCTCACTGGAGATCTTCTCAGCCTAGGTTAGAGGTCATATTCTCTTGGTACCCTCCAATTTTCTTTTGAGACATTTCTTTCAATTCTAAGTATATTTTTTGAATAGTTATTTGGTGTCTGACTCCCTTACTGGACTGTATGTGCCATGAGGCCACATCTGTCGTGGACTGTTATATTTCCAGCCCCTGAGCTCAGTATCTGGCACATGGCAAGTATGTAATAATGTTTAAATGAATAAAATTTAAAACTATACATTAAGTATGTAAAAGACATATCCACTTACTAGTGGCTGGAAGCAAAGCTTTAACAGGTTACATAATATGGGTTCAAAACTGGATCCTGGACTACATGTAGTTATTAAAAATAAATGCAGTGCTAAGCAACCAAGAGGTTATTAAGGATTTTCCATTGACTATAGTAGTAGTGGCTTGCAGCCATAGCCCTGTGGTGTCCAATCCCGTCAGATCTCAGAAGCTAAGCACGGTTAGGCCTGGTTAGGACTTGAATGGGAGACCGCCTGGGAACACCAGGTGCTATAGGCTTGGGAGACGTATCTGGCAACCCACTCCCAAAAATCAATCCACCATTGAAAACCCTATAAACAGCAGAGAAGCACTGACAATAGTGTTTCACCTGTTGTACGTAGGGTTGCTATTAGTTGGATACTGACTCCATGGCACCTAACAAGAACAACAATGTAGTAGTGACACAACTCAATAGCACCAAACAACAATAGTAATAACAGGCCTTGTTAGCTTGTCATGCTCTGGGGACTTCCATGTTGCTGTGATGTTGAAAGCTATGCCACTGGTATTTCAAATAATGGCAGGGCCATCCATAGTGGACAGGTTTCAGCTGAGTTTCCTGACTAAGACACAAGGGAGAAGGATCCAGAAGCCCACTCCCAAAACAATTAGCCACTGACAATCGCAAGAATAGCAGAGAAGCACTGTCAAATATCCTGTTGGAAAATTAGCCTTTCAGGCTGGAAGACATTCAAGAAATGACGGGAAGAGTTGCCTCCTCAAAGTAGTGTCCACCTTAATGATGAGAATGGAGTAAAGTTCCTGGGTCCTCCATTTGCTGATGTGGCATGATTCAAAATGAGAGGAAACATACTGGCTACAACAATGGGCTCAAACATAAAAAGATCGTGTGCATGGCACAGTGTTGGGTAGTGTTTCATTCTGTTGTACACAGAATCACTATGAGCCAATCCAACTCGATGGCATCTAACATAGTAGTAGGAACAAAGGCTCATCTTTGGAGAATGAGGGCAAGAGAATCTAGTATTTGCCTCATATGCAAAATCCCATATTAGACGTTTCCAAATCAATCTCACACTAAGTAGGAAAGGGCCCTGCCTTCTGACAGTGAAGTCTATTCAGACCACAGAGTGGAAGTAGTCCACTTTTCTTGTCCACTACTTTGGAAAGAATTCTCATTAACAATCCAACTTGCCCATCCTGGTGTTCCCAGTCTTATTTTCTGCAAAAGTATGGAAGGGAGTCAGCAGGCATTTGTTTTTCGTTTCTTTCCATTCAAGTTTGGCTCATGTCTGCAACTCACCTGAACAGCTCCTCCAAGCATGACAGCCACCAGTCCCATGGACATGCTCAGTGTCTGTGATTCCACTGTGCTCTCTGCCTTGTGGACCAGACTTGCACATGCTCTCTGCAGTGTTGCTGCTACAAAGTCCACTACCTACAAATAAAGAGAAATTAGAATCAGTGAGCAGTTCAAGAGGGAAAAAAAAACCACTTAATATTCTCCATTCCTCCTCTGTCTACATCTTCATATTCTTAACCAATATCAAGAACAACTGAACTGCTATCATGCAGCAGGCATGGTGTCATGAGGGTTTGCTTTGCTTTGTTTCTTCTTTTATATTTCCTAGCTTGTTGTAAAAAATATTTTCAAGGATACAGATGACAGCCAGATGAAGAGACGGACAAGGCAACCAGGGGTGGAGTGGGGGTGAGACATGAAGTTTCCACGCCCTCTCTGAACTAGCTACCCTTCCAGCAACTCTAAGTGTTCCACAACTAAGAAGCTCCTAAGTGTATTACAAGCACAATGTCATTTGATTCTCATATCAGCTCTTTCAGATCAGTACTATTATCCTCATTATGAAATAAGGAATCTCAGACTTAAGCTAGGCATTGTGGCACATGCCAACAATTCTAGCACTCAGGAGGCTGAGCACTCAGGAGGATTTCAAGTTTGAGGCCAGTCTGGAGTACACAGCAAGTCCTTCTCTCAAAAAAAATAAATAAAACAGGAGCGGGGAAGGGAGAGAACGAACAAGCCTATTTGTACCTTCCTAAATATTTTAACATACTAATCCAACTTCTGTTATTTTTCATGAGCTTAACATGAAACAATTTGTAAATTAACTCAAAATAGATCAGAGACTTCAATGTAAAATGTAAAATTATAAAATTCCTAGAAGATAACAGGAAAAAATCTAAATGATACAAGGACTGGTGATGACTCTTTAGACATGATACCAAAGGCATGACCCAGAAAGAAAGAAGTGATCAGGTAGGCTTCATTTAAAAAAAAAAAATCTGCTCTATGAAAGATACTGTTGAGGGAATACCAAGAAAAGCTACTGACTGGGAGAAAATATATACAAAAGACATCTCTGGTATGGGACTGTTATCCAAAATATTCAAATAACTCTTAAAACTCAATAATAAGAAACCAAATCTGATTTTAAAATGGGCAAAAGGCCTGAACATGTATCTCACCCAAGAAAATACATAGATGGCAAACAATCATATGAAAAGATGTTCAACATAATATGTCAGCATGAAAATACAAATTGAAACATCAGTGAGATAACACTACATAACTATTGTTGGTTGTTGTTGTTGTTGTTAGGTGCCATCAAGTCGGACCTGACCCATAGCGACCCTCATAGAGTTTTCAGTGGCTGATTGTTTCAGGACTGCTTTAGGAGTGTATTGCCACATTCTCCCATTTTTTTGGTGTTGGGGAGTGAACCAAGGGCCTGAGAGCACAGAGTGACACTCTGCCAATTGCACTAAACTCCAGTCCCTCACACCTATTAGAATGGCCAAAATTCAGAACACCAACAACACCAAATGCTGATGAGGATATAGAACAACAGAAACTTTTATTCATTGCTGGTGGGAATGTAAAGTGATGCAGAGCCAAGTGGAAAGACATTTTGGCAATTTCTTACAAAACTAAAAAGACTAGTGAAGTGGCATGTGCCTGTAATCCCAGCTACTAGAGAAGTTAAGGCAAGATCACTTGAGTTCAGGACCTCAGGGCCAGCCTGGGCAACACAGCAAGACTCTATCTCTTAAAAAAAAAAAAAAAAAATTAAATATACTCTTACCATATGAGCCAGGTTTTGTACCCAATAGTTACTCAGAGGAGTTGAAAACTTATATCCACAGAAAAACTTGCACATGATTGTTTATAGCTCCACCTACAGGTACATCCCAACTTGTCTTCATGGGAATGGATGAATCTACATTAACACGTTATTATTACTTAAACAGTTCAGGTATTTATAGTCTATGGGATAGAAAAAATATAATGACATGTATCTGCCATTTTAATATCTTACAGAATAATTTCACTGTCCTAAAAATTCTCCGTGCTCCACCTATTCTTCTCTCCCTCTTTTCTTTTTTCTTTTTCTTTTCTTTTTTTTTTTCTTTCTTTTCTTTGTGGTACTGGGAGTTGAACCCAGGGTCTTGCTAAATTATGCAGACTGCCTCTGGTCTTGAACTTGCAATCCTCCCACCTCCGCCTCCCAAGCCGCTGAGATTACAGGCGTGTGCCCGGCTCTCCCTCTTATCTAATCCTTGGTCACCATTGTCTTTTTACTGTCCACATACTTTTGCCTTTTCCAAAATGTCCACATGTTTATAGTTCTAGTCAGAACTGCCAAAACTTGGAAATAACCAGGATATCCTTCATAAGGTAAATAAATGAATAAACTGGTGCATCAAGACAATGGAATATTATTTAGCACTAAAAAATGAGTTATTGATCTGGGTGTGGTGGTCCACATCCACGACTGTTGTCACAGCACTTGGGAGTTCAAGGCCAACTGGTCTACATAGCAAGATCAAGGCCAGCCTAGGCTATACAATCAGACCTAGTCTCAAAAACAAAACAAAAAGAGAGAGAGACAGAGAACTATCAAGTCATGAAAAGACAGGGAAAAATCATAAATGAATATTACTAAGTGAAGGAAGCCCATCTGAAAGGCTACATGGTACATGATTCCAACTATGTGACATTTTGGAAAAGGTAAAAGTAAGGGGAGAGTAAAAAGACAATGGTGACCAAGGGTTAGGAAAGAGGGAGCGATAACCAGGTGGAACACAGAGGATTTTTAGGACAGTGAAATGATTCTGTAGGATACTATAATAGTAGGTACATGTCATTATACATATGTCCAAACCCATACGCTGTACTGCACCCAGAGTGAAACCTAATGTACACTATGAACTTTAGATGATGTTGTTGTTGTTGTTGTTAGGTGCCGTCGAGTCGAGTCCGACTCATAGCGACCCTATGTACAGCAGATCGAAACACTTGCCGATTCTGTACCAGGCAAACCATCTTATTTATGTTTAAGCCCATTGTTGCAGACACTGTGTCAATCCATCTGGTGGAGGGTTTTCCTCTTTTGTGTTGACCTGCCACTCTTCCAAACATGATGTCCTTCTCCAGGGATTGTTCTCTCCTGACTACATGTCCGAAATATGTAAGACGCAGTTTGGCCATTTTTGCTTCCAAGGAGCACTC
>VMDO01017023.1:0-46071 GCA_007922755.1 Pedetes capensis | reverse complement strand
TGTGTGTGTGTGTGTGTGTGTGTGTGTGTGTGTGTGTGTGTGTGTTACTGGGGAGTTGAGCCTGGGCTCTCATGCATGCTTCTCCTCCCACCCCAGTACTGGGGGCTGAACCCAGGGCCTCGCACTTGCATGCTTTGCCAGTGTTGTACCACTGAGCTGCATCCTCAGCCCATTTTTTTACTTTTTTTTTTTTTTGAGATAGGGTGTTATTAAATGAAATAGGGTGTTATTAAATGAAATTATGCACACTACCTCTGGTCTCAGGGGCAGGGATTTAGCTCAGTTGGTAGAGCGCCGCTCTGTGGTCTCTGAGGTCCTGAGTTCAATTCCCAGCCCCGCAAAACTGGGAGAAGGATGTGGCAACCCACTCCCAAGGCAATCCCAAAATAATCTGCCATTGAAAACCCAATGAGGGTCACTATGAGTCAGACATGACTCGACGGCAGCTAACAACAACCACTACCTCTGGTCTCGAACTTGTGATCCTCCTGCCTCTGCCTCCTGAGTCTCTGGAATTACAGGCGTGCCCCACTGAGCCTGGCTTGTGCATGCTTTTAGCAAGTGCTCAACCATTGAGCCATAGCTCCAGTCCAGTTTTTACTTTGTATTTTGATGCAGGGTCTTGCTAAATTACACAGGCTGCCTCTGGTCTCAACTTGCAATCCTCCTGCTTCCACCTCCCAAGTAGCTGTGATTAAAGGTAAGCACCACTATGCCAGGCCCCCTATTTACTCAATAAGTCCGCAGCTGCACCACCCTGATATCTGATCTTTTCAGACCTCAGAAGCTAAGCAGAGTCAGGCTTCATTAGTCCTTGGATGGGAGACTCCCTGGGAATACCAGGTGCTGCAGGCTAGGGAGAAGGACCTGGCAATCCACTCCCAAAACAACATAGCACTGAAACCCCTATGAAAAGCAGAGAAACTCTGACAATAATGCTGTGCATCTCACAATGTGGGGTAGTGTTTCATCTGTTGTACATAGCATCACCATGAGTCAGACCTGACTTGACAGCAGCTAACAACAACAGTTACTTGATAACAATATTTTCATCACTTGCCAAATTTATATGAAAAAGAACAAAGGGGGATTAGAAAAATATACATGTTTGTTTCTGTGATATACATACATACATACATAATACAGGAAATAAGCGTATTTATACTTTTGTCTGCTCTTTCCTTACTCATGCTCCAACACTCCACTTTCCGCCTAAACTTATTCCTTATACTTATCTAAGCCTATTCTTTCTCCCTTTCCTCTCCCACCTCTTTCCCTGCCTTTCATCCCTTGGCTATTGATATCTCTACCACAGTTAAGGCCAATCTCTAAAACTTACTTTACACTATCTCTACCATTTCCTCTCCTCAGACAATTTCTCAAGTACTAGCTGGCTTCAAGTGATAAATTTGGATGTGGTAGAAATTGTTATCATATAATCAGATTTCTTTTTGCTCTCCAAGTAATACTGGGAAGCAAAACCTCAAGTGTAGTCTGCACTAAAGGAAGACCTACAAAACAGGAGGAGATGTTCAGTCTCAATGATGTTGTTGTTGTTATGTGCCCTCGAGTTGGTATCCGACTCATAGCGACCCTCATAGGGTTTTCAATGGCTGACTGTTTCAGGATTGCCTTGAGAGTGGATTGCCAGGTCCTTCTCCCATTTTTGCGGTGCTGGGAATTGAACTCAGGAGCTCAGAGACTGCAGCACAGAGCTCTACCAACTGAGCTAAATCCCAGCCCCTCAATGATGTAGAGCTCCCAAAATAAAAACACATGGAATGTGAAAATGCAAGATGACAGATCATCCCCAAATGACATCAACTCCACAGTTACTGAAAACAGGGAAGTAGACATCCTCAATTTGCCAAAGAATTCAAAATCCTACTTATTATAACTGACGTCAAAGAAAGCACAACTAAGCAGATGAATCTAATCCAGACAACTGACAAAAAGTTTCAAACTTGGAAGAAAAATTTGTCAAAGATATTTAAATCTTGAAATAAATCAAAAAAATACTAGAAATGAAAAATACAATAAATCAGATAAAGCAACACTAGCAGGCTGAACTGGGTAGAAGAAGGACTATCAGAGACAAAAAAGGTTGAAGAATTAGGTAAATCAGACATGTTGTTGTTGTTGATGTTAGGTGCCGTCGAGTCAGTATCCGACTCATAGTGACCCTCATAGGGTTTTCAATGGCAGACAGTTTTTTCAGGATTGCCTTGAGAGTGGATTGCCAGGCCCTTCTCCCCCTTTTTTTTTTTTTTTTTTTTTTTTCTGTGCTGGGAATTGAACTCAGGACCTCAGAGACTGCAGCACAGTGCTCTACCAACTGAGCTAAATCCCAGCCCCAAATATCAGGCATAAATAAAGTAAAATATGACAATTTTCAAGAAGTATGGGACAAAATGAGAAGATGTAAACTAAGACTATATGGAGTAGAAGTAGCAATTGACAGCTAAATCAAAAGGCTTAGGGTATTTATTCAATGAAATATTAACAGAAAGCTTTCCAAATCTAAGAAGAAACTTTTGAACTAATGAAAACTAAGACAACCAAAAAGTTATGCAAAACACCATACTCCACTCAATAATTACCCTAAATATGTTGTTGTTGTTGTTGTTGTTAGGTGCCGTGGAGTCGGTATCCAACTCAAAGCAACCCTCATAGGGTTTTCAATGGCTGACTGTTTTCAGGATTGCCTTGGGAGTGGATTGCCAGGCCCTTCTCCCATTTTTGCGGTGCTGGGATTTGAACTCGGGACCTCAGAGACTGCAGCACAGAGCTCTACCAACTGAGCTAAATCCTAGCCCACCCTAAATATAAATGGTCTTAATTCATCATTTAAAAGATACTGATTGGTCAATTGGATTAAAAAAGAAAAATCTTATATATGTGGCTTCCAGGAGATTCATCTCATTCTCAAAGGAGAACACAGACTAAAAATAAAAGGATAGAAAATAATATATCAAGCATGTGAAAGCCAAAAACAAGCAGGGGTAGCTATACTAATTTTTGACAAACTTGACTTTAATCCTAAATTAATCAGAAGGGACAAAGAAGGCCACTACATATTAAGAAAGGGGAAAATCAACCAGGAAGATGTAACTATAGTTAATATTTACACACCAAACACTAGTGTACATAACTTCATAAAGCAAACATTACTGGCCATAAAGGAACACATACAATCAAACACGGTAACAATGGCAAAACTCAACACCCCACTCTCTTCAATAAACAAGAGATCAAAACAAAAAAATCAACCAAGAAATGATGGATTTAAGCAACACCATAGACCAACTGGACTTAATAGATGTCTACTCAATATTCCATCCAACAGATGTAGAATACACATTTTTCTCAGCATCACATAGAACTATTCCTAAAATAGACCATATTCTAGTTCACAAAACTATCCTCAACAAATACAAAAAAATTGAAATTATTCCTTGTACCTTATCAGATTACAATGGAATAAAAGTAGAACTCAATAGCAAGGAAAACCACAAGAATGTTACAAATACATGGAAATTAAATAACACTTTTGAATGGTCAATGAGCCATCAAAGAAATCAGAAAGGAAGTTTAAAAGTTCCAACAATCAAGTGATAATTAAAACATACCTACCAAAATCTTTGGAGTACAGCAAATGCATCCTACAAGGGAAATTCATAGCTATGAATGCCTACATCAAAAAGATAGGGAAGGCCCCCAACATAACTTAATGGCATTAGAAAAATAACAAGGCCATCTCAAAATTAGCATAAAAAGAGAAATAATTAAAATCAAGGCAGAAATCAGCAAAATAGAAACTGAAAAGATAATTTAGAGAATCAATGAAAACAAAAGTCGGTTCTTCAAAAAGATAAGATTGACAAAACTTTAACCAAACTAACCAAGAAAATAAGAAAGAATACCAAAATTAACAAAATTAGAGATGAAATGGGGTCATAACAACAGATGTCAATGAAATACAGATTATCACAAACTACTTTGAGAATTTATACAACCAAAGAAATGAAAACAAAGAAGAAATAAATAAATTCCTTAATACTTATGACCTACCAAAGTTAAATACTGAGGATATAAATAAATTAAACAGACCTATATTAAGCAATGTAAATGAAGCATTAATAAAGAAACTCCCAACAAAGAAAAGCCCAGGCCTTAACAGGCTCACAGCCAAGTTCTATCAGACCTTTAAAGAAGAATACCTATTCTCCTCAAGTTATTTCATAAAATATAAGAGGAAGGTTGTTGTTGTTGTTAGGTGCCATGGAGTCGGTATCCGACTCATAGCAACCCTCATAGGGTTTTCAATGGCAGACAGTTTCGGGATTGCCTTGGGAGTGGATTGCCAGGTCCTTCTCCCATTTCTGCAGTGCTGGGAATTGAACTTGGGACCTCAGAGACTGCAGTGCAGCGCTCTACCCACTGAGCTAAATCCCAGCCCAAGAGGAAGGTATACTCTGAAAATCATTCCACAAAGCCAGTATCACCTTGATAACAAAACCAAATAAGAACATGACAAAACAGGGGAACTATAGACCAATTTCCCTGATGAACCTTATAAAATCCTGATGCCTTAACAAAATTCTTGCAAACTGAATACAACCGCACATAAAAACAAGCATACACCACAACCAGGTGAGCTTAATACCACAGATGAAAGTCTAGCTCAACGTATGCAAATCAATTAATGTAATTTAACCTATCAAGATACATGATGACAAAAATAATATGATCATCTCGATATATATAGAAAAAGCTTTTGACAAAGTTCAACATTCCTCCATGATAAAAGTACTGAAGAAACTGGGAATAGAAGGAACATACATCAACATTATAAAGGTCATATATGACAAGCCTATTCCCAACATTATACTAAATGGGAAAAATTAAAAGCATTGCAAGATCAGGAAAAAGAAAAGGATGCCCTTTCCCCCATCTCTTATTCAATATAGTAACTGATGTCCTAACCAGAGCAACCAAGCAAAAAGAAAGAAAGAAAGAAAGAAAGAAAGAAAGAAAGAAAGAAAGAAAGAAAGGAAAAGAAAAGAAAAGGAATACAAACAGGCAATGAATAAATTATCCATATTTGTAGGTGACATATCTTGTACTTAAAGGACCCTTCAAACTCCACTAGAAAACTGCTAGAGCTAATTAACTCCTTCAGCAAAGTTGGACACAAAATTAGCACTCAAAAATCAGTAGCATTCCTATATACCAATGATGAACAGAAAGAGAATGAAATCAACACAACCACCCCATTCACAATAGCCTCCCCAAAACTTAAATATTTAGGAATCAGTCTAATCCAAGAGCCTGAAGAACTCTACAATGCAAACATCAAAACACTAAAGAAAGAAATTGAGGAAAACACTAGAAGACAGCAAAATCTCAATTGCTCATGGATTGGAAGAATTAATATTGTGAAAATGACTATATTACAAAAAGCAATCTACAGATTAAATGTAGTCTCCATCAAATTTGCAATGACATATTTCACAGAAATAGAGAAACAATCTTAAAATTAATATGGAATCACAAAAGACCCCATACATTCAAAACAATCCTAAACCACAAAAGTAGTGCAGGTTGCACCACAATACCCAATTTCAAACTATATTACAAAGACATAGTAGCAAAAAAACTTGATACTGGCATCAAAACAAGCATAAAGATTGATGGAACAGAAGACCCAAATACACACCCATGCAACTACAGTCACCTGATCTTCAACAAAGGTGCCAAAAACATACACTGGGAAAAAGTTAGCTTCCCAGTTGGTACCGAGAATACTGGATATCCTTATGTAGACGAATGAAAGTAGACCCATATCTCTCATCCTGTGGAAAAAAAAAAAAAAAAAAAAAAACTCAAAATGGCTCAGAGATCTCAATATAAAATCAAAAACCTTAAAACTACTAGAAGCAAATGTAGGGTGCAAACTGCAGCACTTAAGCACAGGCAAATATTTTCTACAAGACTCCAACAGTCTAAGAATTGACAAATGGGATTACATAAAATTAAAAAGATTTTGCCCAGCAAAAGAAACAATTAATAGAGTAAAGGCAGCGCCCACAGAATGAGAGAAAAGTTTTATGTCCTATACATCAGACAGAGATTAATATTGAGGATATAAAAAGAACTCAAGAAATTTAAAAAACTCAAAGTATTAAATAATCTAATAAGTGAGCAATGCAATTGAATAGACAGCTCTCAAAAGAAGAAATTCAAATGACCAATAAATACATGAGTAAATCCCAATTTCTCCCTACAATGCCCAAAGGAAGATAAGTCATCATATTTAGTATTTTGGTGTTTAATTTCTTGAGTTCTTTTTATATCCTCAATATTAATCTCTGTCAGATGTATAGGACACAAAACTTTTCTCTCATTCTGTGGTATACATAGTTTTTGTGGCTGAAAATTTCAGGGATTAAACACATGAAAAAATGCTCAACATCCCTAGTCATTAGAGAAATGCAAATCAAAACAACTCTGAGATTCTACCTTATTCCAGTAAGAATGGCCAAGATCAATAAAATAAATAACAATAAATGCTGGGAGGTGGTGGAGAAAAGGGAACCCTCTTACACTGCTGGTGGGGCTGTAACTTGGTTCAACCATTTTGGAAATCAATATGGAGATACCTCACAAAACTAAAAATAGAACTGCCATACGACCTAGTTATACCACTACTGGGAATATACCCAAAGGGGGATGAGTCATCATGTCACAGAGACATCTGCATCTCCATGTTCAATGCAGCACTTTTCATAATAGCAAGGATATGGAATCAATGAAAGTGCCCATCAACAGAAGAATGGATAAAAAAATTATGGTACATATACACAATGGAATACTAATCAGCAAATTTAAAAAAATGAAATAATGTCATCTGCAGCAAAATGGATGGAATTGAAGAACATCATCTTAAGTGAACAAACACAAGACCAAAAAGAGAAATACCATATGTTCTCACTCATATGTGGGTGCTGAATCATACTTACAGGAAGGAAAAAATCAAATACATAAATTGAAATATAAAAAATGTACAATTAAACTTAGCATGGAAGGGGCAATTCAATGAGTGGAAAGCAGGGAGGGAATCTAGCAGAGGAACGTGAAGATTGGAGAAGACAGAATGGGGAGGAGGGTCAATGAGAAGGAATGAAGGGATAAAGGTCAATCTCAGTGTAAACAGCACAATTTCATGAGTATGTTGGAAAAATAGGGGAGGATAGAAAATAAATAAATAAATAAATAAATAAACCTACTGTTGTTGTTGTTAGGTGCTGTCAATATCTAAAATAAAAAATAGTTATAATACCAAATGCTGACAATAATGCAAACAAACTAGATCACTCATCTAATACTGCTGAGAATGTAAAAGGGTAGATCACTATAGAAAAAAGTTTGGACTTATATCAAAATCAGGATGCACATATATAGTAAATATTCTCACAAAAAGACATTCATGTAGAAAGGAGACTATTGGTTGGGAGGGTGGGGATGGGGGAGGAGGGTCATGACAGGGTAAGGGGGAAATTACGTGAGCAATGTACAATGAAATGCATATATGGAAATGTTATAATGAGACCCATTAAGTTCTACATTAAAAATTACTAATAAAGTAAGTTTTAAAAGAAAGAAAAATTTTTTCAGGGTTTTTTAATATTTTGCATTTACAAAAAATGCTGTAATTAATAACTTGTTACCTATGCATCTTATTTGGTTGGTCTATGAAAAGATCATAATCTAAAGTATAAATAACCCAAGAAAATAACCAACTACTATGAAATATATTAGCCTGCAGCCATAGCCCTGTGGCAACCGATCCCATCAGATCTCGGAAGCTAAGCAGGGTCAGGCCTGGTTAGTACCTGGATGGGAGACCGCCTGGGAACACCAGAAGCTGTAGGCTTGGGAGAAGGACCTGGCAACCCCCTCCCAAAAATCAATCTGCCATTGAAAACCCTATGAACAGCAGAGAAGCACTAACAATAGTGTTTCCCCTGTTGTACAGAGGGTCATTATGAGTAGGATACCGACGCAACGGCACCTAACCTAACATGAAATATATTTGATACAGACTAATATTGATAACGGCCTGCAGCTGCAGCACTGTGGCATCCATTCCCATCAGATCTTGGAAGCTAAGTAGGGTTAGGCCTGGTTAGTACTTGAATGGGAGACTGCCTGGGAATACCAGGTGCTATAGGCTTGGGAGAAGGGCCCAGCAACCCATTCCCAAAAAATAATCAGCCATTAAAAACCCTATGACTAACAGAGAGGCAGTAGCAATACTGTTTCACCTGTTGGACATGGGGTCCCTATGAGTTGGACACCAACTAGATAGCACCTAACAACAACAATATTGACAATACACCTGTAGCCATACCACTGTGGCGTCTGATCCTGTCAGATCTTCAAAGCTAAACAGGGTGAACCTGGTTAGTACTTGGATGGGAGACCACCTGGGAACACCAGGTGCTGTAGGCTTCGGAGAAGGACCTGGCAACCCACTCCCAAAAACCAACAGTCACTGAAAGCCTTATGAATAGCAGAGAAGCACTGACAATAGTGTTTTTTGTCTGTTGTACATAGGGTTGCTATGAATTAGAGACTGACTTGACCGTACCTAGCAACAACAACAACAACAACACTGACAATTGGGGTTTAGCTCAGTTGGCAGAGCGCCTGCTCTGCACTCCCTGATGACCTAGATTCAATCCCCAGGACTGAAAAAATGGGAGAAGGATGTGGCAATCCACTCTCGAAAATAATCCTGAAACAATCAACCACTGAAAACCCTATGAGGGTTGCTATGAGTCACACCTGACTCTACAACACCCTAAAAACGACAAGTATTGACAAAATAACGATGCATTCAACACACATTAAACATGTTCTAATTGGCCAGGTGCTATGACACACACATGTAATCACAGGTACTTGGGAGCATGAGGCAGAAGGATAGCAGATTTGAGTCCACAAGCAGCCTGTGCAGCTTAGCAAGACCCTGCCTCAAAATAAAAAGTATAAAGCAGGCAAAGAGTGCAGCTGAGTGGTGAACAGTTTTGCTAGCATGCATGAGGCCCTGGGTTAAAACCCCAGTAACCAAAACAAAATATTCTGACAATTTTTATAACAGAATTTGTATTTACCTACACCAGGTGCTATAGGCTTGGGAAAAGGACTCAGCAGCCCACTGCTGAAAAATCGAACATCAAAAACCCTACAAATAGCAGAGAAGCACCAACATGATGCCAGGCATAGCACAGCGTTGGGGAGTATTTCATTCTGTTGTACATAGGGTCGCTATGAGTCAGAAACTCGACAGCACCTAACAGTAACAACAACAGCAACAACATAACAAGTAGAGAAAATTCTGCTAGATATTTATAAATTGACACATCACATATATTTTTATACTAAAAGGCTAAATGTGTCTCTTTATATAGCTTATGATGGAGCAGTAGATGCAAACCTTGTACTTGAACTTCATGACTCAATACAAAAACTTGGCATGCAGCTAAAGCAATTAAGAATTTCCAGGAAGGAAGAACTAAGTCGTAAGTATACTAATTATAGATAACTTTAAATTTATCAAGTTAATCTCATCACATCTTTTCTCTTTGGTTCATAAATATACACATGTGCAAGTAATATACAGATATTGTATACACTGACTTAAAGCGTGAATACCTACATTTGTCTGGCATTGCTAGTCATAAGATTACCTCCTGGCCTGATCATGGGCTGTGTCCACAAAGGCCCAGGGACTTGTCAGCAGTGCCCCAAAAGGTGTTTACTTTCTTCTAAAATCAGAAAATTATGGACCCAAACTCCATCAGGCATAGGTTGCACACAGCAGTGTCCATTTGCCAGTGACTCCAGTAAGCAGCGACAGAGGTTGCTGAGACCTGTAACTCTAAAGGAAAAGTGTATCAGAGGAGCCAAGGAGAAGGGCCACTGTCTGTCTGGTCACAGCACCTCCAGGGTATTATATCTGTGGACCTCACTCAAAAGTGGAGGTCTGTTTGGTCAACTGTTGGGTGCACCTCAGGTAGCCCATATTGGATAGTGAAAGTGTCAGTAGTAGTCACTGGGACTTCTTTGTCATTTGCTGGGACTGAGAACCCCTCACACTTGGCAGTTGTCCCCTCTGTAGTGAAACAAATTGTCTATTCCTAGTTCACCCCAGGAATTCCAAAGCGTCAAGAGGACCGTGTACCCTGCCTGTGTTAATGGTCTGGCCACATGCACCTGCAGATCAGCACAGTATCCTGTCCTCTGTGGGCGGCTCCTGGCCTGGGCCCAGTGCAGGATGTCTTTGGTGTGGTGGAGCCTGTGCTTCCTCTGGGAGTGGTGCCTGTCCCAGGCCACAGCCTCATGGAGGGATACCGAAGGGGTAGTGGAACCCACTCCACGTGAGGCAGATGGATCCTGGTCCCTGGCCTGTGTGACGAGGGTTGCCAAGGGCATTTGCAATGCCTGTCCTCCACACCTGCTTCCCTCAGCCTGGGTACTTGCCTCTGTAATAGTCATAGCACCAGGTCAGGGCAGTGCCAAATGCAGTGCAATTGGGCAGTGCCACCAATGGTCAATTGAGAGTCCAGGCTCCCAGGGCCGCAGGGGAATTTTGGTGTCCCTCTGTCCAGGAACGAGAGTAGATGTGTCTTTCTGTCCTTAGACAGTTGATGCTGCTTTTGAGAATTAAAGTTATAGGTGCAGCTTCCAGGTAGGTCAAGTGTGTTAGCACGGAGAGCAGGGGAACAGCCTACTAGGTATACAGTTATCTGCACTATATATTACATGCTATATATACTATACATGTTCATATGCACACTGTCATCTCTACATATCTATATACATCATTACATACCATAATCAATATGACACTATTGTTTGTGGTGTACATGTTCCAGCAAGGAAAACCCAAAGAACTTCTGAGAGACTTAGGATTTGGGTAAAGTAAAAAATTTATTGCTAGCAAGGTTACCCCAAGGAACTGGGTCCTCTCAGGACTGACTCAAACTTTAGTTCTCCTGGGGTTATATAGTTTACAGCAGGGTGGGAGTTGTTGGCTGAAACTACATGTGTGCAGCCTACATAACCATCTGCATATGGGTTAGATAAAACTTTAACTCAACTAAGATAGTTTTCATGGAAACAGGCAGATGTGGCAAGGAGACAGAAGGTAACTCAAAGGGTGGAGGTTGCCATGGAAATAGGAAGATGGGGGCAAGAAGATGGGAGGTGACTAACAGGGTAGGAATGTAAGATAAGTTCTCTGTACACAGCAAGATAGATTTAACAAGACTAACAAGACTTAACATCAAGTTTCAGTAGTTACATTTAAGCACACATTATGGCATTTTACTTTTGATTTAAGTTTTCCATAACATACATAATTTGTGTGCTTGAAATTTTCAGTAGTTCTAAATGTACTGCATTTACAAAAAAAAGTTGTAATTAATAACCTGTTACCTATGTGTCGTATTGTCTACAGCCATAGCACCCTAGCATCCAACCCCGCCTGATCTCAGAAGCTAAGGAGGGTCAGCCTGGTTAGTCCTTGGATGGGAAACTGCCTGGGAATACCAGGTGCTGCACGCTAGGGACAAGGACCTGGCATCCCACTCTCGAAATGATCTGACATTGGAAACCCTACAAATAGCAGAGAAACACTGACAATAGTGTCAGGCATGGCACAGTGTCAGAGAGTGTTTTATTCTGTTGTACATAGGGTTGCTATAAATCAGACCCGACTCAATGTCATCTAACAACAATGCATCTTATTTGGTTGGTCTCTGAATAAATCATAACCTAAAGTATAAATAGCCTAAGAAATTAACTGACTACTAAGAAATATATTTGATGTCTACTAATATTGACAAAATGATGACACATCTTTAATGCACATTTAAAATGTTCTAACTGGAGAAGTGCCATTACTCACACTTGTCATCATAGCTACTTGGGAGGATGAGGCAGGAGGACAGCAGATTTGATTCCATAGACAGCCTGTGCACCATAGCAAGCCCCTGTGTCAAAAATATTTTTTAAATGGAAATGGGTAGAGCTGAGTGGTAGACAGTTTCCCTGGCTTGTGTGAGGTCCTAGATTAAATCCCAGTCCCACATATATGCCTGCAACCATAGCCCCGTGGCTTCTGACCTCATCAGATCATGGAAGCTAAGCAGGCTCAGGCCTGGTTAGTACTTGGATGAGAGACTGCCTGGGAACACCAGGTGCTGTAGGCTTGAGAGAAGGACTTGGCATCCCACTTGCAAAGAGAATGAGAACCCTAGAAATATTAGAGGAGCACTGACAATAGTGCCAGACATGACATAATGCTGGGTAGTGTTTTATCTGTTGTATGTAGGGTCTCTATGGGTCAGATCCAACTCAATGGCACCTAACCACAACAATGTATACATACATTCTGAATACTATTGTTAGGTGCCATTGAGTTGGGTTCAACTCATAGTGACACTATGTATAACAGAACTAAACCCTCTTCAATTCTGTGCCAGGCACATGATCTTTTTTATGTTTAAGCCCACTGTTGCAGGCAGTGTGTCAATCTTTCAAGTTGAGGGTCTTTCTTTTTCTCATTGACCTGCCACCCTACCAAATATAATGTCCTTCTCCAGACATTGGTCCCTCCTAATAACATGTCCAAAATATGGAAGATGCAGTCAAGCCATCCTTGCTTCCAAAGAGCTCTCTGGTTGTACTTCTTCTAGGATGTATCTGTTGGTTCTTTTGACAGTGCATTGTATATTCAATATTCATCTCCAGCACCTTAATTCAAAAGCATCAATTCTTCTCCTGTCTCCCTTAGTGTCCAGCTTTCACAATCATATATTGAATGTCTATACATGTATATTCTGACAAGTTTTATGTCAGAGCTTGTATCATACTTATTTACTTATAACTATCACAGTTACACACACTTGTCTGTCAACTTGTGCTATGGGGGCTTGGATGTTGCTGTGATGTTGAAAGCTATGCCACTAGTATTTCAGACACTGGTAGGGCCACCACCCATGGTGGACAGGTTTCAGCTGAGCTTCCAGACTAAGACAGACGAAGAAGACGGGCTTGACAGCCCATTCCCAAAACAATTAGCCATTGAAAACTCTATTAATAATAGAGACACACCATCAAATTAATTGCTGAAAAACAAGCCCCCCCCCACCATGCTGGAAGGTTTTCAAGAAACAAGTGGGGAAGAATTGACTCCTGAAAGTAGAGTCAATCTTAACAACAGGAATGGAATAAAGCCCCAGGGACCTCCTTTTGCTGATGTGGCATGAATCAAAATAAGAAGAAATAGTGTCTGCAACATTGGGCTCAACCATAAAAAGATTGTATGCATGGCTCAATGTCTGGTAGTGTTTTGTGCTGTTGTAGACATGGTCTCCATGAGTCAGATCCAACTCCACAGTACCCAAATACAACATCATCATAATTAGAGAAAATTATACTAGATAATTATAAATTTGACATAGAACATCTATTTTTATACTGAGGCTAAATGTATCTCTTTATATAGCTTATGATCGAGTAGTGCTTGAACTTCAAGAGTCAGTGCCAAAAATTACCATGCAGCTAAAGAAATTAAAAACTTCCAGAAAAGCAGAACCAAGTCGTAAGTATGCTGATTACAGGTAACTTTCAATTTAAAAATGTTAATTTTGTCACATCTTTTTTCTTTGATTTGTAAATATACACATGTATGTAATATACAAAAATTGTACATTTTCATCAGAAGTGTGAATACCCACATTTGTCTGGAATTGCTAGTCGTAAGATTACATCCTGACCTGATCATGAGCTCAGTGTCCACAAAGGCCGAGGGACTGGGCAGTATGTGTCAAAAGATCTTTACATTCTTACAAATTCAGAACCAAACTCCATTGGGCATGGTTGCACACAGCAGTATCTACTCACCAATGACTGTAGTGAGCAGTGACAGGTTGTTGAGACCTGTAACTCAAAAGGAAAATTGTGGCAGAGGGGCAAGGAGAAAGGTCACAACGGGGCTGGTCGCAGTGCCTCCAGGGGACCTCACTCAAAAGCAGAGGTCTGTTTGGTCACCTCATGGGGGGCCCTCAGGTGGCCCATACTGGAAAGCAAGAGTGTCAGTAGCCAATTAGTGCCACCAGTCACCGGACTTCCTTGTCAGTTGCTGGGACTGAAAGCCACTAACACTTGGCCGTTGTCCACTCTGCAGTAAAACACTCTATCCCTAGTTCATCCCCAGAAATTCCACAGGAGCCACAGCTCTATGTGCTCTGCCTGTGTTAACAGCCCAGGCACAAGCACCTGTGGATCAGCCCAGCATCCCGTCCTCACTGCGCAGCACCTGGCCTGGGCCTGTCCCGGACCACAGCCTCATAGCCGGACACTGAAGATGTAGTGGAATCCACTCCACCTGAGGCAGACAGATCCTGGTCCCTGGCCTGTGTGATGAGGGCCACAAAGGGCATTTGCAATGTTTGTTCGCCCACCTGCTTCCCTCCACCACATGGCCTGACTGCAGCAGGTCCCCTCAGGGACTGGCTGAATGCAGTCTGGATCACGTGCACAACGCAGGTCCAACCCCAGTACATTCAGGGATGGTGACAGGACAGAGGAGGAGTACAGTGGCTGGAAGGGACCCACCATCATTGGGTCTTAGGGGTCACCTCAGACCAAAACCTAGAGACTGTTATCTCTTCCTGCTCCTCAGGCCAAAGGCTTTGAGGATCACAGTCACCTGTGGACCTTCATCCAAAATTCATTGAGATTCATAGACGACACAACATTCCTGTTAGTCTTAAGTTTGTATCACCAGGCAGACCATAGTGCCTGCCACAGGTCAGATGTATTAGTACCCAGGCAGGGAGTGGTTCACTCTGTGTACAGCTGTTCGTTCCTTATCCACCATATCTACTACATGAGGTCTGATCAAAATCTGTGGTGAGTACTGAAATTAAATGTTATTACAGTAAAAGACACATCGCCATTAATTCCATTGCGGGTGCCACTTCCTGAGGCAGTTCTGGAAGTCCTCTTCTGTGAGTTTTTAGCTGCCTTGTCATGGCTGTCTCAACCCTGGATCAATTGAAAATGTCTACCTTTCATTGCCATTTTGACTTTGGGGAAAACAGAATTCTCATGTTGCCAGATCTGCTTGATAAGGTGGATGAGGACACAGCTTAACATCTTTATTTTATGGAAATTGCTGTACCAGAAGAGATGTGTGGCACAGAGTGTTGTCACTACGGAGAATGAAACTAAAGATTCGAACAAGGACTTCAGAACTGCTTCAGAAAGCAGAGAGAATGATGGAATATGTGTGTTCAAAGCCAAGGGGAATATTTGATGAGGACTAAGGGCAATGTGTCTTTTTCTGTAATAATATTTTTAAATTTAAACCTTCACTGTACTTTTTTTATCATGCCACCTGTGTTTACGCAGGCTCATATATATGCACATAACATCATGCTATATAATATTTGATACTGTACGTGTTCATTATATATATATATATATATACACATATATACATATATATGTATATATGTTAATCAACCTGTGCTTGAAATTTTCAGTGATCTGGCATATTTTGCAATTATAAGTAATCCTGTAATGAATAACTGTACATATATGCAATTTCATTGATATATGAGGTCTTAAACTAAATTACAAATTATCTAAGAAAATTAGAGACTAATATAAAACATATTTCATGCCTAAGAATGTTTACATAATGATACTACATCTTCAACACACACCCTAAAAACGTTCCAACAAATTTCATGTCAGAGATGGTATCTTAGTGATTTACTTATAAGATGAGAAAAATAAGTTGCTGCCCCTTATTATAAATTTGAAATCTGGACATTCCACCATACATCTGTTTTTCTATTAAGGAATGAAATTTCTCTCTTAATGTAGCTCACCATGAAGTACCAGATGAGACTCTTGTGCTACAAGGTGTAGAGTTAGAGTCCCATGGGCCACTAAAGAGAGAGAGATTTTCCAAAGGGGCAAGACTTCGTAGTAAGTATAATGATTGTAGCTTTTAAATATTATTGTAAATTAAACTCATCAGAACTTTGTTTTTCTCCATAAATATGTATTTGAGTATATAATCTTATAGAAAATTTACATTTTAATGTGAAATTTGCATACATTAATATAAGTCAAAGCAAAGGTAGTCATATGTTTTGGCTAGAATTTCTGGTTATAAGGCTACTATACAACCAAGGTCAATGTCTGAGGAGCCACCCAGGATAGTAACAGGAAATTATCGAATTGTGTCTCAGAGGATGAGTATTTTTCAGCTGTCTCTGGTGTGTAGCAGTGATTTTCCTGCTGTAGACTCCAATCAGCGGACAGAGGTGGTGTTGGATCTGTTACTGATGCAGCAAACAGAAATCAGAGGAGTCCAGGAAAAGGGACCCAGCGTGGTCAATTCAAGGTCCAGGACATGTTGCTGCTCAGGGCCCCACTCATAGGGACCACGGTCACCTGATAGATAGGTGTCCTCAGATCTTTGTGGCTGGATTGTGCTCATGTTATTTTTATTTTGCTCATAGTGTCTTTATTTGGGGTAGCAGAGGGGGCCAGAAGCAGTGCAGTCATTTTTCTGGAATGAGGCCCTATGCCCCTTACAGATCACACCCAGGAACCTCTCTTGGGTTTCAAGTCTTTGTCCCTTGTCGGTAATAAAGTTTCAGCCGCATTCCACCTGTCAAGAGAACATAAAGTTCTTTCGGCGTAGTGCTCTGTCTGAGCCCACTGGATCTTAACTAGAGTAGGAGGCTGGTGCTCCCCAATGCAGTGGGTACAGCGGATCAGGGAGTTCAGGAGCCTTGTGGAAGGACGCTAGTGTTGGATTGTAGCCCCTTTGACAGGAGGCTACTAGGCCTGACCATGTGCCTGGATAGGGTGCCCAGAGGGTACGTGCAGCTTCGGTTTCTGCCCAGTAAGTTCACCCACACCAATGGCCAATGTCCCGTCACCACCTCAGTCTCGAGTGCACTGGAGCCAGCAGTGACGCTCCTGCTCTGAGGGTCTCATCAGTTCAGAGTATGGGGCCCCCAGGTCTTGCACACAGGCCAGATGTGGCCCTTGAATAATCTCCAGTTGGCTTTTTAAGCTTTACAGCAAAAACAGGCATGCTTTTTCCTTCCCCAGGCTAGCAACACAGTTTTTGTCAGACAGTGGCCCAAATGCTAGCATTTGGTAGCTTCTGATCATCCACTTACCTCACTGAGGTACCTTTTGTTGTTGTTAGGTGCTGATGAGTCCTGTCAGTCTTATAGTGACCCTCATAGGATTTTCAATGACTGATTGTTTCGGGATTGCCTTGGGAATGGATTGCCACATCCTTCTCCCATGAGGTACCTTACGTGCAGCCATCCCAGCAGGGCGTGGGCATGAACGGCGCCAAGGTTTGAGTAGCAAACACACCTAACCAAGTATGTGCTCAACACTAGAAACCACAGCCAAGGATCTGTAGTGGCCTGAAGACATCCACCCACCACTGGGAAGGGAAAAATGTTCTGTTGGTGGTGGCCTCAGAACAAAACTAGAAAATTATCTGTGGGCTCCTCACCCACAGGGTGAAGGATAGGGTTTGGGGGTCACGGTAAATTATTTACTCCTATCCAGAAGGCCCAAGAAATGCAGTTTCCTTCTGCCTCCACTTTGGGTTTTGACCTTGGTGTAGGTCCTCAGGTCCCCAGGGGTACAGGGACCTTGACCTAACCCCTACACCCCTACTCATGCTCATTTGTGAAAAGCAAGAGGTCTGGGGAGAAATATGAAGGGCCTTCACAAGAAGCCACTGCAGTAAAATTAACCTTCATCCAGTATGCAAACTGCCCAGCCTCGAGGTTTGCCACGAGAGTTGGAGGAAATAGCACTCGTATTGATCATAGTGGCCATCAGAGGCGGACTTCCTGCCTGGGGGACCCCATGGCTCACCAGCTGCCCTTGGCCTTTGGCGGGAGTCTATCCATCTCCTTTTAAACCTGGTGGTTTGGTGAGCCGTCCCATGGATCTCTTCCACAAGGCCATTGCCTGGAGTCTCCAGCAGAGGGCGCACAATTGCCATTCTCTGTCACTCTCTCCATTGGTCAGCGTTTGCTATCTGGGCCCGCACTTTTTCCATGCCCCAGACTTGATCAGAGGTCTGGATTGTGTCATGGACGGATGGACATGACGTTAGGGGAGGTTTGGTTGACCTCGATAATCAGCAGGACTGAACAAGTGAACATAAAAATCCGAGCCTGGTCAACAGTCTCTGCATGTTTTTCTCAGCCCCTCCTTCTGTAGTGAAGGGACCACCCGGGCCCCCGCTGAGTCTCTCCTCTGACCAATCATGGGAGCTCGGCTGGTGAGTTGGGGGGCTCAGGACAGGATCAGAGACTCCCCTGAGAACTGAGAATCTCACGTGAATAATCCATTAGAACTCTCCGTGCGCGCTCCACAGCATCTACTGGCACTTTTCCGAGCTCACCTGTCGTGGGTGGAGAAGCACCCCATGAGACTTTCAGCCTCTTGCAATGATCTGCCAGCACCACGTGAGAGCACCCCAAAGACTTAGTGTCTCCCCTGGGTGCCCCCTAGGAGCTTCAGGGGATTTGCTTCTTCAAAAGGTCTTCATTGGCCAACTTACTGGCTCCACCAGCTTGTCAGACAGACAGTTGCTAGTTTTTTAGTTGGTCAACAAAAATAACAGGCCGAACTAAAAGCAACATGAATTTATTCCCTTAATAATGGTATAAGCCTAAGCAAGAGTCTAACTGGGAAAAGGACCAAACTCCACCCCTTTGTTGTTGTTGTTGTTAGGTACCATCCAGTCAGTATCCGACACATAGAGACCCTCATAGGGTTTTCAATGGCTGACTGTTTCCGGATTGCCTTGGGAGTGGATTGCCAGGCCCTTCTCCCATTTTTGCGGTGCTGGGAATTGAACTCGGGGCCTCAGAGACTGCAGCGCAGCACTCTACCCACTGAGCTAAATCCCAGCCCAACTCCACCCCTAGTCATTCCCACAGAATGACTCTGAGTGAAGTGCTGAGTGAACCAGAACAGGCAGGGAGGGGGCCACCACTGTGAAAGGATCCTCCAGACATGTGGCAGCGCTGAGCTGTGGCTCCAGGTGCCAGGGGGAGAAGGGAAAGGAGGGCACTCAGTGGCAAAACACCAAATCAGAAAAGAGCGACTTTCATTTTTTTAAAGTTCATTTTTATTTTTGTTTGACAAATCACAATTGCACATATTTATAATGTACAAAGTGATATTTTGATATATGTATACAATACGGCAGGATTATCAAGCTAATTAATATGTCCATCATCATCCAACCAATGAGCAGGTCAAGCAGAGGCACTGGACAGCATTGTACCCCAACTCCAGCCTCCTCTACCACATCAGGAAGCTTCCCAATGGCTGCCCTGGACTGGACTACAGCATAGCCTGTCCAGGTGGACCTTAGTCCATGACTACACCTTCCTCCAGTGTCTGGCAGGATGCTGGCCGTGCATCTACTCTAGTGTTGGACATAAAGGTTTCCCCCATGACATTTGCCAGATAAAGCCTTTGTCATAACCTATGGGCTAGTCCACAGTTGGACTCACTCCTTAGTAGCACACACACATGTGTTTATCTACATGAACACATACTCATATTTATACATACATACACACATACATGCAGCTTAGAAACCCTGAGGTCTCATAGACGCCTTCAGCTCCAGTCCTGCCCCTCAGGGCCTCTTCTTGACGTCCCCCACATCCTACACGCTGAGTTCTTTCTTCCTGACTCTGACAAACATCAGTCACAACATTTACTCTTGTTCGGGCTTACAATGCTTCTAATATGGTTCCAGAATTGTTCAGTTTCAAAACCAGAAAAATAAATCTACTAGAAAGAGTTTATGAGTTATTTATAGTCTTCACCGTTCTTGCCTCCATAGGGGTTTATATAAGCTAATGTACTGATCAGTTACTTGGATTCATGCTTTTTTGTTTGGCTTAGATTTTCCTTCAAGGAGTTTAAGTTTGCTTTTAGTTTTAGATTCTCTTTTTAACTTTTAACTTTTTGGTTTATATTAAACATTAACCTACTTCCAAATTTATACCAAAGACTAGTGCACTTAGAGAAATATCGCCTCTTTTGTATCCCATCTGCTACATTTTCAAGTGTCTTCCAACTACAATGTTTTCTTACATATTTCTTATATTTCAATTTGTCAACCTAAGTGTATCTTTTTTCTTGCTTACAATTTTTTCCCATTTCTCCTTTTTTTTCTTTCCTGATAGCACATTAAATATTCTCTTTTAGCTTTTTTTTTAATCTCACATTATTTCTTGGACATATTTGGGGGGTGGGGGTGATTGGGATGCTAAAGATAGAACCCAGGACCTCACATGCTAGATAAAGCACTATACCACTAAACCACACTCCCAGCCCTATTCCTGCAAATATCTTAATGTCTGTTTGTTGATATACTTTTATATTTTAGATGTACCATAAGTCATATCATAACTTATGCTATACTATAATTTATAGTATACACCTTAATTTAACCAGTTTCCTGTGCTAATACAACCAGTTGGTTTTGAATATTTATAAATATAAATAGTGGAATTGTGAAAAAACCTCATATACATGCATTTTCATTGTTTAATCTATGAATATGTATTAACCTAAAGTGTAGATAGCTCAAGAAAAGTAGCTACAAATGTAAAACATACTTGATGCCTAGCGAAATAATGAAATAGTGAGCCTTCTGCAACATACACATTAAAAATATTCTCACAATTTCCATCTCAGTTTTGTCTTTATGATAATTTATTTATAATTTTATCAAAATGAAAGACATTGCTGTTATACACTAGTTAAAAGTTTGAAATCTAAAGATTTCACAGTACATCAGGTTTTCTATTTAGTGGGATAAAGACATTTCTTTATGTAGCTCAACCCATCTTTATACAGATGAAAATGTTATGCATGAAGATTCAGGGTTGAAATCCCAAATGCAATTTAGGAAACTAAGAACATACTTCAAATATATTTCAACACTGTCCAAACACTTCATAAAGACATAGTTTTTCTTTCCTAAAAAAATGTTCTGATTTTATTTGCTGAAAAGCAACATTGAAGAGAAAATAATTTGCTATTCAAACATATCAGCTGATCTTATTCCTTTCATTTTCTTTCTGTCATTTTCTATATGCTTCCAAGAAGAGGAGGTTTGTTTTCTAGTCTCAGCTCAGTTGTTAACAAAAGTGATGCTAAGAGACCAGCTTCATTTCCCTTCTTCTTGTTGTTGTTAGGTGTCATAGAGTCAGATTCCACTCATAGTGACCGTAAATACAACAGAACGAAACACTACCCAACACTGTGCCATGCACATGATCTTTTTATGTTTGAAGCCATTGTTGCACCAAGTTTCTTCTCATTTTGAATTGCACCACATCAACAAAATGGAGGTCCCAGGGCCTTTACTCCATTCCCGTCATTAAGGTCAACTCTAGTTTGAGGAGGCCGCTCTTCCCCAGTCATTTCTTGAATGCCTTCCAGCCTGGGGGTCAGGGGGAGCTCATTTTCTGCTACTATGTTTGACAGTGCTTCTCTTCTATTCATAGGGTTTTCAGTGGCTAATTGTTTCAAGAGTAGGCTGCTGGGTCATTCTCCCTAGTCTGTCTTAGTCTGGAAGCTCAGGGTGGCCCTGCTGGTATCTGAAATACTGATGGCATGGCTTTCAGCATCACAGCAACATGAGCCCTCATGGCACAACAAGCTGACGGACAAGTGGGAGAGAAGGGATCAGCTCATTAGTAAATATAGCAAATATACATAACTTCAAATTATTTCACATTAAAAATCCTTGGAAGATACTTGAACATATATTTTACAGAATTTTATGTTTTGAACTGATACATAAATACCCTAGCTAAGAACAAGGGCCAAAGTATTGCTGACTTTTTGGTTGACCTTTCACAGCACAATCTCATGGCCATGATTCAGACATTAGGTATCCATTAAGGCCAGTAACAGGCCAATATTTTTCTCACACAGAGAATAGAACTTAGCTAACTTCAGGAGGTAATGAATGTTAAAGCCCAATAAGCAACTCTGATGTGTGGATTTGAGTCAGTTCTACCATAGCCTCCAGCTGGTGAGCAGAGAAGGTGCTGACATCTGTTACATAAAGGCAGACATGGATCCCAAGGACTGGGCTAGGGAAGCCCAGGTCTCCCAAGGGAAAGTGCCCAGGGCATCCTATTGGTCAGACACCAATAAAAAATAGTGGCCTTCCTGGCAACCCAGTGCAGTGGTGCCTTCTAGATGTCTGCTTGGCGATTGTTGACTGTCCCAGTAGCTGAAGAGTCCCAATAGCCTGGGCTCCTTTGTGTTTGTTAGAGTAGAGCATGCTGAAGGCTGGCCAATCTCTACCTCTGGGGTGGGAACTTGTGGCCCTTTCCAACACACCCTCGTTTGTATCCACAGCCTAATGGTGTTGCTACACTGCATATAGCTCAACATGGCAACAGTCTTTGCTGCTCTGGGCCTTGTCTCGGCTGACCAGGCAGATGTCTTCAACACAGCAGAAGGTTAGCGCCTTCCTTGGGAGGAGAGTTTTTCCAGGCAATGCCCCTATCAATCGATGGCAGAAAGTCAGGCAATTTGGGGAGTTTTGTGGAAAGAGGGTGGAATACCATCACTCATTACACATTAGGGGAAACTGACTCTGGCCATGTGCAGGGACAAGGATGTGGCAGAGGGAGTTGAAATCTGACACTAAGTTCCTTTATCTAAGGCTGTAGCATCGGTGACAGCCACAAAGTTAGTACCGCAGTGCTCAGGGCTACAGAATTGCAAGGAATGGCCAGCAGTCAGGTGACTCTCTGTGTGCACCCAAGGCCCAGTGCACAGACCAGGTGGGGTTACTGAATGGAAAAACAGTCCAACAAAAAGCATTGGCTTCATTAAGTTTAACAAGCAAGGTAGTTATATCTTTTCCCTGATGGTCTGTGAATTATATTTTTTGGTGTTTTGGGTTTTTTTTTTTATTAGACAATAGCACTAAGTACTGTTAGGTAAGTTCATTAAGCCCACATGCTCCGTAAGATGGCCCTAACTGCAGCAATTCTCTTGAGTACTTGGGAGTGAATGCAGTACAGATACACACAGATAATATAAGTACATCAGTACGTCTTCACTAGTGGGGGCCGCAACAATGGAGAGTTGTCAGGGTCCAGTGGGACCCTTGCATGCTTGTATCTGGGTAAAGGTGCTGGGGGTGTTGGCCTCAGATCCCAAACCAAAGAGCATGGTCTCCTTAGTTTTAGAGTCCCGGTGCTTCCATGACAATGTACACAAACGGGATGCCTGGAGCAGTGGAACTTTATTATCCCAGAGGTCTTGAGGCTAGATATCCAGGATGAAGTGTGGCCAGGGTGGGTTCCTTCTGAGAGGTTGTCAGTGAGTCTGTTAATGCTTCTGGTAGTTTGCTGACAATATTTTGTTTTCCTTGGCTTGTAGGTGTAGAACTGTCTCAGCTTCCAAATACCATTTTTATAAGGCTACTATTCATATTAGGTTTTGTTGTTGTTGTTAGGTGCCATTGAGTCAGGTCCAACTCATAGCAACCCTGATAGGGTTTTCAATGGCTAATTGTTTCAGGATTGTTTTGGGGAGTGGATTGCCACATGCTTCTCCCATTTTTGCAGTGCTGGGGATTGAACTCGGGTCTTCAGAGAGTGCAGAGCAGCACTCTACCAACTGAGCTAAACCCCAGCCCCGATAGGGGCCTCTCTAATAGTCTCATTTTAACCTGACTGCTTTTTTTTCTTTTTTCATTACTGTGGAGTTGAATCCATGGCCTTCTGCATACTTTGCAAGCACTGTACCACTGAGGTGCACCCCCAGCCAAGTTTTTCACTTTTTTATTCTTGAAACAGAGTCTCATTAAGTTGTATATGCGGCCTCTGGCCTCAAGCTCGAGATCCTCCTGCCTCTGCCTGCCAGGTCACTGGGATTGCAGTTGTGCTCCAGAGTGCTGCTTAACTTGATTACATTTCCAAATGTACACTATTGTGTCCAAACAGACAGTATTTCCAAAGAGGTCATACCCTGAGGCACAGGGAGTACGGAACTCCACATATTTTTGGTGGGGACACAGTGCTCTCTCTGTTGTCAAAATAATTTTTCATGCTTTCTTCCCACATGCAAAATACATCCACATCATCCCAATATCCCCAGAATTTCCACTATGACTCCAAAATGTCATACAAACATCATCAACTTCAACTTCCAAATCTCATCATCCACATACAGGTAATTGTAAGTGAGCCTGGGATACAATTCATCCTAGGCAAAAATTGCTGTCCATCTGTGAAATCATGAAACCAGACAGTAACTTCTCTGCTTCCAAAACACAATGGTGCGACAGGTACAGGACAGAGATTTCCACTCCATAAGGTAAATCTGGAAGGAAAAATGGCGTTGCGAATGTGAAGCAAATCCAGAACCTGGCAGGGCAAAGCCCACTGAATTTTAAGTCTTGAGAATAACGTTTACTAGCTTGATGCCCTGTCCTTACACCAGTGTATATAAATGTTTTCCCTGTTCTTACATAAATATGTACCATATTATTCATACTGGGGCTGGGATTTAGCTCAGTTGGTAGAGCGCTGCGCTGCAGTCTCTGAGGTCCCAAGTTCAATTCCCAGCACCACAAAAATGGGAGAAGGACCTGGCAATCCACTCCCAGGGCAATCCAGAAACAATCTGCCATTGAAAACCCTATGAGGGTCACTATGAGCCGGATACTGACTCAAGGGCACCTAACAACAACAACAATATTATTCATACTATATCATAATTTGTAATACATATCTTACTTTATTCACCCAGTCTCCCACATTTGAACATTTAGATGGTTTTAAATTTTTGCAGCCACAAGTAATGCTGCACTGACCTATGCATATGTGCATATGCATTTTCACTAGTTGGTCTATGAATATGTATTAACCTAAAGTACAAATAACCATGAATTCTGGAGGTCAATATACAATGTATTGGATGTCTCAGAGACTTTAGGAAACAATGAGACAGCTTCCACAATATCCATTAAAAGGACTCTCCATCATTTTCCTGTCAGATCTAGCATTATGGTAACTTATAATTTTATAAAAATGAGAGAAAATACTGCTGTACATGTGTTTTAAATTTGAAGTCTAGCGATTTCACAAAAGATCTGTTATTCTGTCTGGTAAACTAAATGCATCTCTTTATGTAGCTCATCTTGTAGTACCAGATGAAAATCTTTTGTTTGTGCGTCGAGAGTCTGTGTCAAAACCCCAGATGCAAGTAGGGAAACAAACAACTTCTGGACAGAGAAGATACAAGAGTAAGTAAAATAATTATAAACAACTTTCAGTTCTTTCAAACGAAGCCTAGCAGAAGAGCCTTTCCTTTGACTCATGAGTTGTATTTGAGCTGTGTTCCATGGATATTTCACACTTCAACCTGAAGTAGTTATTTGTACCACCACTAATTGCTAAGTGCCAATGCAGCCTGTGCACACATTTGTGAAGATGACCCTCACAACCTCCTTCGATTTTGGCAGTTGGAAAATCTAAGTATTCAGAAGTTCCATTGTACAACCATTTTTTTCTATTTAGCATTTACTTTGAAATCCAGAAGGAAGACATATCACTTGAAAATCTACTGCCTGAGTGCTGCAGACCAGCTGCAGCCTAGATAGAATCCAGGGTTTCCTGAAGACGGATGAGGAGTCAGTGGTGGGTAACAAACACAGCAGCTTGGAGGCAGTGTGATCTTGTTCCGTTTATTTCCAGATTATCCAGCCTTTGTATACAGAATTACTATTCATTAAATCTTATGAAAGGTCAGAAAAAGATAAGGAAGTTGGTTGAATTGATGGAATCATCTGATCAGTTGTCACATGAGTGTCAGGTGGTAATCAATCAAAGTGGAAGAGGAACTCAGAGACAAATTGTGATTATTTTAAAGAAATAAACCAAGAGGACCTGAGCATCTGCATTTCCTGTTACAATTGACTATTCTTAATCTTTATGCAGGAATTTAGGGTGGTTAACTGCCACCTGTGTGTCACCCCATTGAGTCTGTTGTTATGAAGAATGGATGCTTTTGCTTACTGTAGAGCTGTTGGTACAAAGGCTTTTGTTTAAGGAGTTTACGCTGTTCGAAGTCATTCAGGGATTTCTGTATAAGAAAACCTGAGGCTTATCAACTCCCAATATGAATTAGCATAGCCCACAGAGCCAGAAGATTATTTTTCATTAATATTTCTAGAAATCTACAATAGTGACCAATTAAAATTTAAGAAAAGATGGGGTTCCAAGTCCTTTTCCATGAAGAGACCTTTTACTATTCCCCTCTCAGTAGACTTTCCCTCCAAGGCTAGGAGTACTCCTCCCTTTCGGTGGATTTTCCTTCCAATGCCTTTATTAAAGATACTCTTTCTCATGTGGGAACTCTGTCTACCCATCATGAGTGGATCTGGACCTGACACCTGAGGAGAAACTTTTTTGTCCAGAAGCCAATCTCAAACTAAGAAACTTCAAGCTGTCAGAAATGAAAATAGTAATTAATTAGTTAATTACAAGCCTTCTAAATTATTGATAATTAAATTCAGGTGAACTTTGGTGTTGGTTAAAGAATATGCCTTCAACCACATGTTTCTTTGGGTAATTATTTCCACTGAACTTCTAAATCTTTATTAATGAATTTTCTGTTTTGTTTGTAATTACTACTGAGTTGCATATGTTAAATCTCCCACTTTTTGGATTTCTCGCTCTCTCATAGTTGAGTCAGGTTTTGCTTTATATCTTATAATACTATATTATTTATGTACAACATGCTTTTAAATTTAGTCTGACATTTGTATTTTAATTAGTTCTCATAATCACATAAGTCAAATCATGGGTATTCTCGGGGATAGCTATCCCTTTTCGTGGCTCTTCCCATTTTTACTACCTGATAGATTTCCTTCACTCTCTTTTTGTTCTCTCTACTTTTTACCATTATGAATTTTTCTTATCATTATATACTTATCATCATATATTTTCTTATCATTATATATTTTTCATATTATATTTTTATCATTATATATTTGATACCAAAAATTTTAAACTTTAAAGTATGAATTTGAGAGATCTGAGGGGAAATAAAGTGTTGTTTTAGAAGCTGTCTCTGTGTGACTCTGAACTAGAGAAGTCAGGTTAATATAGGATAGACCCTACTTCTTGTTGGGTGCCATCAAGTTCAATCCCACTCATAGCAATCCTAAATACAATAGATTGAAACACTACCCAACACTGTGCCATGCACATGATTTTTTTATGGCTAAGCCCATTGTTGCAGACACCGTGTTTTTCATTTTGAATCATGCCACATTAGCAAAAGGAGGTCCCAGGGCTTTATTCCATCCCTGTCATTAAGGTCAAGCCTACTTTGAGGGGACAACTCTTCCCCAGTCATTTCTTGAATGCCTTCTACCCTGGGAGACTCGTTTTCTGAACCTCCCCTGCTTATAGATGTAAAAATAGCTATACTACAAAAGCAATTTACAGATTTAATGCAATTCCCATTAAAATCCCAATGGGAGACTTTGCAGAAATGTAAAAAATAATCCAAAAATTCATATGGAAACACAAAAGTCCTCGTATAGCCAAAACAATCTTAAGCTGCAAAACTAGTGTAGTTGAGATCACAATACCTGACTTTAAACTATACTGCAGGGATGTAGTAGCAAAAACATCTTGGTACTGGCACCAAAATAGGCTTGAAGACCAATGGAAAAAAATTGAAGATCCAGAGATAACTCACACATCTACAACCACCTGATCTTTGACAAAAGAGCTAAGGATACAAAATGGAGAAAAGATAACCTCTTTAACAAATAGTATTGAGAAAATTGGATATCCACCTGCAGAAAATTGAAAATAGATCTGTAACTCTCAATTTACATAAGAGTCAACTCAAAATGGATATCCCAGCATAAAATCAGAAACCTTAAAACTACTAGAAGATAGGAACTACACTCCAAAACATAGGCATAGGAAAGTATTTCCTTAACAAGACTCTAATCACCCAGGATACCGAACCAAGTGCTGACAAATGGGATTGTGTGAAATTGAAAAGCCTCTGTACAGCAAAGGAAACAATCAACAGAGTTAAGGAAGAGCCCACTAAATGAGAGAAAATCTTCACATCCTACACATCCAGCAAAGGACTAATTTCTAGAATTTACAAAAAACTCAAGAAAGCAAATCCCAAGACAATAAGTAACTCAATACACAAGTAGGCAAAGGAATTGAGCAGACAGTTCTCAAATGAAGAGGTTTGTAGGACTAAAAAACACATGAAAATATAGCCATTAGGGAAATGCAAATCAAAACAACTCTAAGATTCCATCTAATTCCAGCAAGAGAAGCCAAGATCAACAAAAATAACAAATAATGCTGGCAAGGATGTGCAGAAAAAAGAACCCTTTTACACTGTTGGTGGGACTATAAATTAGTCACTTTGGAAATCAATATGGAGAAACCTCAGAAAACTAAGAATAGAACTGCCGTATAACCCAGCTATACTACTTCTGGGAATATGCCCAAAAAGAGACAAGTCATCATACCACAGAGACACCTGCATCTCCATATTTAATGTAGCACTCTTCACAGTTGCAAGGGTATGGAACCAACCAGGATGCTCATCAACAGAATAATGGATTAAAAAAATGTGGCACATATACACAATAGAACATTACTCAGCAATAAAAAAGAATGAAATAATGTCATTTGCTGCAAAATGGGTATAACTGGAGAATATCACCTTAAGTTAACAAATACAGGTTCAAAAAGAGAAATACCTCATGTTCTCACTCACTTGAAGGAGCTGAATCTTATTTGAAGGAAGAAAAAATGATACATAAGTAGATATGTAAAAATGAACAATTAAACTTAGGTAAGAAGGGAAAATACAAGCAGAGTAGAAAGAAGGAGGGGGAGGGGACTAACAAAGGGAAGGAAAGGTTATGGAAGATGGGAAGGGGAGGGGATACAGTGTAAAGGGATAAAGGGGAGAGGATAATCTCAGTGTAAATGATGCAACTTCATGAGTACATCGGAAAAATAGAAGAATATAACCCATAAGTGCATACAAGTTTTACTGCATATTAAACAAAAGGTTCCATAAACTTTGTAAGTTGGCGAAAATGTAACACAAAGTGATGTAGTAGTTGCACAATGGAAAAAGCAAAAGCTGTATTACTCTGTACCCACCAACATTTATCAATAAAGGGAAAAAAGAAAAAATAATAAAGTGAATGCAGCCTTGCTGAAGACTGGCCCTTACATGATGGAGGCTGAACCTGAGTGGTGAAAAATCCAAGAGGCACAAACTTTAACCTATCACCTGCTCCACCAGTCAGACTACATTATTAGAGCACTCACAAAGAAGTTACCCCCAACTTATCTTTTTTTAAGTCACATTTTTCCTTTTTTATTTTTAATATACTTGTATTATTTTTACTTTCTTTTATTTGAAAAAAGCTTTAATGTTTTTATTTATCTATTTATTTATTCAGTATTTAGGGCCTGAACCAAGGGCTTTGCACATTTTTTGCAAGTGTTCTACCACTAGGCTGCACCCGTAGCCCTTTTTTGTGTGTGTGTCTTTTGAGTCAAGGTCTCACTAAGTTACACAGGCTGCCTCTGACCTCAAACTCCCAATCCTCCTGCCTCAGCCTCCAAATCACTGAGATTACAGCCATGTACCACCATGCCCAGACTAATTTTTTTTTTATTCCTCTCGTGTTTGGTTAATTTTATTCATGTACTTCTTTTTTATTTTTCACTTTCTTTAATCTCTTGCTTTTTTCACTTCCCTATTTCCTAATATTCCTGTATTTTCTTCATCTTCTAATTGTTCTCTTTATTTAATCTCACTTCTCTTTTCTTTTTTCCATTTCTCTGCCCCCTTCCATTATTTCATTCATTAATCATTTTTTTTTATTTTTACCTTAGTTAATTTTTTAACTTAATATATTACTCAACATTTTTTCTCTGGTAATTGGTGCTGTAGATGTTTTTGTTAGGTGCCATGGAGTCATGTCTGACTCACAGACACCTTCATAGGGTTTTCAGTGGCTGATTGTTTTGGGGATTGCTTCAAGAGTGGATTGCCACATACTTCACCCATTTTTGTGGTGCTTGGGATGGAACTGAGTGCCTCAGAGCATAGAGTGGCGCTCTACCTACTGAGCTAAACCCCAGCCCCCATGCTGCTATTGTTGTTGCTGTTGTTGTTGCCAGGTGCTGTTGAGTTGGTATCCTACTCATAGTGACCCTATGTACTACAGGTTAAACAGTATTGTTAGTGCTTCTCTGCTATTCATAGGGTTTTCAATGGCAGATTGTTTTGGGGGAGTGGGTTGCCAGGTCCTTCTCCCAAGCCTATAGCATCCGGTGTTCCCAGGCAGTCTCACATCCAAGTACTAACTAGACCCGACCCTGCTTAGCTTCCAAGATCTGACAGACTCAGATGCCACAGTGGTACGGCTGCAGCACATGCTGTAGCAGTTGGTCTTAATAGATTTTAATTGTGTTTCTACATCTGGTTTTGCTGCTGTTGCTGTCATTGTTGTTTGTTTTCTCCTCTTGAAGGAGTACTGGTGGGTGAACCTTCAAGAGAAGGATTCCCACACCGAAGTCAATCCAGAACCTAAATGAGAAAGTTGCAATATGGATGAAAAAGTCATCAACTTGGGTGAGAGACTCAGCAAGGAAATTAACATTCTGAGAGGAAAAAAAAAAAAAAACAGAGAAATGCTAGACATCAAAAACTCAATAAATCAAATAAATACAGTGGAAAGTATTACCAATATACTAGATCAAACAGATGAAAGAATATCAGGGGTGCAAGATAAAGTTGAGGACATACTTAAAGAAGAGTATATTATTTAATTTCAATGTGTTCTTATATTTTCTGTCATTTCTTTCATTACTGAGTTTTAGTTTTATTCCAGTATGATGTAATGACATGTAAGAAATTGTATCTTCTCATTAAAGAAAAAAATAATTGAACATAACCACAACTTTCAAGAACTCTGGGACATGATCAACAAAATAAACATAAGAATTCATGGGGTAAAAGAAGGAGCAGAGACACAAACTAAAGGCATAGCAAACACATTCAATGAAATTATAAGAGAAAATATCCCAAATAGAGGGAGGAAAGGACATCCAAACATATAGAACACCAAATAGACATGACTAACAAAGATCTTTTCCCTGGTACATTATAATTAAAATGCCAACACTACAGACCAAACAAACAATATTAAAAGCTGCAAGAGAAAAATACCAATGCACTTACAAATTCAGACCCATCAGAATAACATCAGACCTCTCAGGACAAACTCCAAGTACCAGGAAAGCATGTAGTGATATATTTTAAGCCCTGTAAATAAATAGCTTGCAAACAAGATTTTAATATATCCAGAAAGTTATCTTTAAAATCAGTGGAGGAAAAAAGATCTTCCAAGATAAACACAAACTAAAGCAATTCATGACCACTAAGCCAGCATCACAGAAGATACTTAACAGAATCCTATGAAAAGAGACAAAAGAAAGGCAGTCATAGTAGGAGAGCTGAGGAAAGAATAAATTCCATGAGACAACATGAACAGATACATGAACAGATGAGAAATAGGAAAGAAATAATCATATCCAACTTAATGAACCAGCAAATACCTAATATAAATCGGGGAGATCGAAAAGAACAAACAATATTTGAGCCAATCATGGAAATAGCCAACAAATTACAGGAATCCACACATACCTCTGAATAATAACTCTAAACACAAATGGTCTAAACCCTCCAGTTAAAAGGTGCAGACTAGCTGATTGAATTTTTTTCAAATGAAATCCAACTCTTTGTTTACTCCAAGAAACACACTTTACTGACAAAGACACACACAGCCTGAAAATGAAAGGATAGAAAACAATATGCCAAGTGAGAGGAAGCTGAAAATAAGCAAAAATGTTGTTGTTGTTGTTGTTAGATGCTGTCGAGTCGGTATCTGACTAATAGTGACCCTCATAGGGTTTTCAATGGCTGACTGTTTCAGGATTGCCTTGGGAGTGGATTGCCAGGTCCTTCTCCCATTTTTGCGGTGCTGGGAATTGAACTCGGGACCTCAGAGACTGCAGCACAGAGCTCTACCAACTGAGCTAAATCCCAGCAAGCAAAAATAGCAATAGTCAAAACCTCACAAAGTAGGCCTCAAGCCCAAATTAATATGTAGTGATCTTCTGACTAATTTAGTCAGAAGAGCACTACATATTAATAAAGGGAATGGTTCATCCCTTTTATATAACGATTATATATGCACTGAGTGTTGATGTACCCAATTTTAAAAAACAAACGCTGCTGGACACAAATGGACAAATAGGCCCAACTACAAAAATAATGGATGACTTTAATACTCACTCTCATTAATAGATAGATCATCCAGACATAATATCACCAAAGAAATGTTAAACTACACCATAGATCAAAGAGAATTAGCAGACTTCTACAGAATATTCCAACATCTATAGAATACACAACCTACTCAGCAGCCCATGCAACTTTTTCTAAAATCAGTCGTATTTTCAGCCATAAAGCAAGCCCTAACAAATACTGAAAAAGAAACAATATTTTGTGTCTTACCATAATGGATGAAAACTAGAACTAGTAACAAGAGAAATGACAGAAAACACAGAAGTTAACAATGTACTCTGGAATGATCAGTGGGTCATTGAAGAAATTAGGGAGCAAATTTTTTTAAAATTCTAGAATCAAATGAAAATTAAAATACCATGTATGAGATCCTTTGGGATACATCAAAGGCATTTCTAAAAGGAAAATTTACAGATATGAGTGCTTATATACAACCTCAGAAAAACAAGAACAAACAGACCCCGAAATTAGTAGATGGAAGCACTTTATTGTGCTTCACATATATTATTTTTGCCAAATTGAAGGCATTTGACACCATTTTTCTAGCAACATTCACTCACTTCATGTCTCTATGCCACACTTTGGAAATTCTCTTAATAGTCCAAATCTTGTTATTGCTATGTCTGTTATGGTGATTTGTGATATTACCATTGTCAGTTTTTCATAGGCAGTATGAATTATGTCACTTTGAGACAGCAAACTTAATTAATTTATGTGTTCTGACTGCTCCACCAGCTGGTTATTCCCCAACATCTCTCAGTCTCCCCTCGGACCTCCTTATTCCTTAAAACAAAACAGTTTTGAAGTTGTTGTTGTTGTTGTTGTTGTTGTTGTTGTTGTTGTTGTTAGATACCATTGAGTCATGTCTGACTCATAGTGACCCTGTGTACAACAGAATGAAATAATCCCCAACTCTGTGCCATGCCTGGCACTATGTCAGTGTTTCTCTGCTATTCATAGGGTTTTTGACGGCAGATTGTGTCAGGAGTGGGTTTCCAGGGCCTTCTCCCTAGCCTACAGCACCTAGTATTCCCAGTCAGTCTTCCATCCAAGGACCAGCCAGGCTGACCCTGCTTAGCTTCCAAGATGAGGAGGGATGAGATGTCTGGGTGCTTTGGCTACAGACCAGTTTTGAAGTTAGACCAATTAATAACCCCTGTAATGGCCTCTAATTCTTTAAATGAAAGGAAGAGTCATATGTCTCTCATTTTAAATCAAACACTAAAATTGACTAAGCTTAGTTAGGATGACATGCCAAAAGCCCACACAGGCTGAAAGCCAGGAAGCCCTCTTGCACCAGTTAACCATGTAGTCACAGCAGAAGAGGTAATTGAAGAATATTCAAGTGCTACTAGATGAATGATGTGAAGGTGAAACAAGCTTATTGCTGGCATGGAGAATGTTTTAGTGGTCTGGATAGAGGGTGAAACCAGCCAAAACATTCCCTGATAGGCCAAAGTATAATTCAGAGCAGGCCCTAATTATAATTCTGTAACAATTGAGAGAGGTGAGGAAGCTGCAGAAGGGAAGCTGGAAACTACCAGAGGCTAGTGCCTAAGGTTTAAGGGAAAAAGCCAGGCCCATAACATACAAGTGCAAAGTGCTAGTATAGAAGCTGCACAATTGGGGAAGATGGCCACATTGAACAACAGACTTTCAGTATGGGTAAAATGACTCATTCTGGAAGAAGATGCCATCAAAGGCAGAGGAGAAGTCAATCCCTGGCTTCGAAGCTTTAAAGGACAGACTGATTCTTTTTGTAGGGGCTAATGGAAGATGGTGACTTTAAGTTGAATCCAGTAGTCATTTGTTATTTTAAAAATCCTATGGCCCATAAGGGCTGGGATTTAGCTCAGTGGGTAGAGCGCTGCACTGCAGTCTCTGAGGTCCCGAGTTCAATTCCCAGCACCGCAAAAATGGGAGAAGGACCTGGCAATCCACTCCCAAGGCAATCCTGAAACAGTCAGCCATTGAAAACCCTATGAGGGTCGCTATGAGTCAGATACCGACTTGATGGCACCTAACAACAACAACAACAACAACATGGCCCATAAGAGTCACACCAAACCTGTTCTGCCAGTGCTCGGTAAGAGGAAGAACAAAGCCTAGATGGGAGAACATCTGACTACAACACGTGCGGTGTGCTGAGCATTTTAAGCCCATGGCTGAGATCCACTGCCCAGAAAGACAGAAAAAGAGAGAGAGAACTTTCAGAATATTACAGCTTAGGTGCTTTGGTGGAGATGTATGAGGAAATTAATGTTGTTTTCATGCCTGCTAACCCAATAACTATCAGCAGCCTATGAATCAAGGAATAACATTATTATATAAGAAATACATCCCATAAGGTTATTGCTGCCACAGATATTGATTCTTCTGATGGGTGTGGGTAAAATAAATTGAAAACATTCTGGAAAGGATTTACCAGTCTACATGTCATTAAGAACATTCATGATTCATGGAAGGAATTCAAAACACGAACAATAACAGGAGTTTAGAAGAAGGTGATTCCAGCTTTCATGGATGGCCTGAGGGGCTCAGGATTTTGGCTGGCTGTTATTAGGTGCCGTCGAGTAGAGTCCGACTCATAGCGACCCTATGTACAGCAGATCGAAACACTTCCCAATTCTGTGCCAGGCAAACGATCTTATTTACGTTTAAGCCCATTGTTGCAGACACTGTGTCAATCCATCTGGTGGAGGTTTTTCCTCTTTTGCGTTGACCTGCCACTCTTCCAAACATGATGTCCTTCTCCAGGGATTGTTCTCTCCTGACTACATGTCCAAAATATGTAAGACGCAGTTTGGCCATTCTTGCTTCCAAGGAGCACTCTGGTTGCACTTCTTCTAGGACAGATTTGTTGGTTCTTTTGGCAGTCCATGGTATATTCAATAGACGTCTCCAGCACCACAATTCAAAAGCGTCAATTCTTTTTCTGTCTCTCTTGTTCAATGTCCAGCTTTCACAACCGTATGATGCCACTGAAAATACCATGGCATGAGTCAGACGCACCTTCATCGTCAATGTGACATCTTTGCTTTTCAATACTCTAAAGAGATCTTTTGCCACAGCTTTTCCTAGAGCAATGTGTCTTTTGATTTCTTGACTGCTGCTTCCATGGGTGTTGATTATAGAGCCAAGCAAAGCAAAATCTTGGACAACCTCAATCTTTTCTCCATTTATTGTGAAGTTGCGTGCTGACCCAGTCGTAAGGATTTTTGTTCTGTTGATGTTTAGTCGTGGATTTTGGAGGAGAAGGCAAATGCAAATATAGTAGAAATAGCAATAGAACTAGAATTGGAAGTGGATCTTCATGGATCAGAATTAATATTGTGAAAGTGGCTATCCTATCTGAAGTAATCTAAAGATTCAGTGCAATCTGTATTAAAATTCCAATGACATGCTTCATAGAAATAGAAACAAACACTCTTAATATTCATTTGGAAGCACAAAAATAAACCATGTAGCCAAAATCATCCTAATCAGCAGAGGCAGTGCAGAAAGCATCACAATATCTAACGTCAAACTATACTACAGGGCCACTGTAATAAAAACAGCTTGGTAGTGACATAAAAACAAGCGTGAAGATCAATAGACCAGAATAGAAGACCCACATGTACACCCACACAACTATAGCCTCCTTATCTTTGACAAAGGGGCCAAAAGCATACACTGGAGAAAGTGTTGTTGTTGTTAGGTGTCATCAAGTCGGTATCAGGCTCATAGAGACCTTACCGACAACAGGCGAAACACTATTATCAGTGCTTCTCTGCCGTTCATAAGGTTTTCAATGGCAGATTGAATTTTGGGAGTGGGTTGCTGGGTCCGTCTCCCAAGCCTACAGCACCTGGTGTTCCCTGGCGGTCTCCCATCCAAGTACTAACCAGGCCTGACCCTGCTTAGCTTCCAAGATCTGATAGGATCGGATGCCACAGGGCTACAGCTGCAGGTGTGGAGAAAGTGTAATCTCTTCAACAAATCGTGCTGGGAAACCTGGTTATCCATATGCAGAAGAATGAAAGTAGACTTGTATCTCTCACCTATACAAAAATCAGTTCAAAATGGGTCAGAGATTGCAATGTAAAACTGGAAACTTTGAATTGACTGGAAACAAATATAGGAAACACTTCAACACACAGGCATAAGCAAGTACTTTCTTCACAAGACTCGAATAGCCCAGGAAACTGCACAAAGAATTGACAAATGGGATTACATAAAATTAAAAAGCTTTTGCAAATAGAAGAAATAAATAATAGAGTAAAAGAAGAGCCCACAGAATGGGAGAAAATCTTTGTGTCCCATACATCTGACAGAGGATTAATACCTAAAATATATAAAGAACTAAAAAAATGAAACACCAGAGTAACAAATAATCCATAAATAAGTGGGCAATGGAACTGAACAGTTCTCAAAAGAAGAAATACAAATGGCCAATAAACATGAAAAAAATGTTCAGCATCCCTATCCATCACGGAAATGCAAATTAAAACTGCACAGAGATTCCATTTCACTCCAATCAGAATGGCTAACATCAACGAAACAAATAACAACTAGTGCTAGTGGGGATATGGGGGGAAGGTATCACTTTTATACTGCTGGTCAGATTGTAAATTTGTTCAACCCTTATGCAAATCAGTTTGGAGGTTCCTCCCAAAACTAAAAATATAGCTACCATATAATCAAGCTGTACCACTCCTGCATATATACCCAAAGGAAGCTAAGTCCTCACACCACAGGGAAAGCTGCCATGTTTACTGCAGCACTCTTCACAACTGCAAGGATTTGGAATCAACACAAATGTCCATCAACAGAGGGTTGAATTTAAAATGTGGTATACATACACAATGGAATATTATTCAGCAATATAAAACAAATCATGTCATTTGTAGCAAAGTAGATGGAACTGAAGATCATCATTTTAAGCAAAATAACTCAGACTCAAAAAGAAATATCTCATGTTTTCACTCGTGGGAGCTAGATATAGCTAATAGGAAAATATATATATATATATATATATATATATATATATATATATATATATATACACATATATACATATATATTACCATTCTATGCATCTAAGATTGGCAAATGCAAGGGAACTCATCAGAAGAGGGGAAAAGACTAGCTGGAGGAGGAGGGAGAAATGAAAATTGGGAGGGGGTAGGGGAGCAACATGGAGGGGATGAAGAGGGAGAGATCAAGTGCAAAATACAAGATGCAACTTTATGAAAATCTTATAATGAATCTCATTACACTGTATGTAATTTTTAAAAACCATACCGTACATTATAAATATTCAAAATTATCACTACATTTTAATCAAAAATTCTTTGTAACATATTGAATGAGATGAAAATGTTAACAAGCCTGATTTGATAAATGCATAATGTATATATGGACTGAATTATCACTCTTTACCCTGTAAATATATACAATTAAAATACTGTTAAAAATAGAAATAAAAATGACTGAATTCTGAAGATGGAACTGAATTGCTGCAATCTCATGATAAAACTTGAATGAGTGGGGAATTTTTATGGATGAGTAGAGAAAGCAGGTTCTTGAAATCTATGCTTAGTAGAGATGCTGTGAACATTTTTGAAATGACAACAAAGGATTTGGGATATTAAATACACTCAGTGGATAAAGCAAAGATAGGGCTTGAGAGGTTTGACACCAATTTTGAAATAAATTCTATAGAGGTAACATGCTCCCCAAAAGCACTGCATGCTGCAGAGAAATCATGCATGAAAGAAAGAGTGACTCAACGCAGCAGAGGTTGTTTGCTGTTTTTATTTGAAGGAATGGACAGTGATCCCAGCCCTCACCAACCAGCACAGACGAGTCCACAACCATGAACACAAAGGCACAACTTTTCACCAGCAAAAAGATTATGACTTGCTGAAAGCTCAAATTATTGTTGGACTCTTTATCCATGAAGTATTCTTTAATTAAGGCATGTATATTGTTCTTAGACATAATTATATTGCACATTTACCAGACTACAGTGTAGCGTGAACACAATTTTATATGCATCGAGAAAGCAACAAATTCCTGCAAGTGACTTTATCATGACATTAACTTTGTTGCTATGATCTGGCACTGAATTTGCAATATCTCCAAGGTATCCCTGTGTATATAATATATACACAAGCATATATATAATCATACACAATAGAATGCATCATTTTTTAATAAACTTTTATCCGCTTCATCAATTAAGAACAAAGGAAATGAAAGTTTTTATTTTATTTTTACCTATTCCTTCCCTAATGCACTTTCATTCTTTATGTAGGTACAGGTTTCTGATCTATATTATTCTCTTTCTGAGGAACTCCGTTTAACATTTCTTGCAAGGTAGCTCTGCTAACATCAAATTCCTTCAATTTTTTTCCCATGGGAAAGTCTTTATTTGTTCTTTATTTAAGAAAACATACTTTATGCTGGGTGTAGTGGTATATTCCTGTGGTCCCAGCACTCAGGAGGCTGAGAGAGGAGGCTTGCAAGTTTGAGACCAGCTGGGCTATACAGGGAGACCCTGTCTCAAAACACACACACACACACACACACACACACACACTTCCTATAGCAGATTAGGTGATGGAAATTAATTTGGGGAAGTCTTCAGTTATTGTTGCATAAAATATTTCTGTTTCTTCCTATTTTTTTTCCTCCTTCCAGTATTCACGTTATACACATATCTGCAGTAGGTACCCCTCAGTTCTTGTCTGTTCTTTCTGTTTTGTTTGCTTTGTTTGTCTCCAGCCTTTTTCTTTTTGCTTCTCTGTGTTAGAAGTCTCCACATCTGCATCCTCGAGCTCGGGGACTCTCTTTGTCATGTCCTGTTGACTAATGAGCTGTCACAGGCATTTTCCTTTTCTGTTGTGATGCTTTTGAATGCTAGCGTTTCTTTTTTCTTATTATTGCTTCTTTAAATTTACATTTTTCTGTTGCGTTACCTCTATGTCCTTGCATGCTGTCTGCCTTTCCTTTAGAGACCTTAGGTTGTTAGTCGCGATTTTCTGAAACACCCCATCAGAACGTCCCAACCTCTCTGGCATGTCTGCTTTTAGTTATGCCACTTGGCCTGTCTCTTCCAACTGAGTTTTTGGCTTCTAGGGGGCCTTATAGTGCTTTATTGAAGCTAAACGTGGTGTGCCAGGAAAAAGGAACTCTGCTAAATAGGTTTTTAGTCTCGTGGTGACAAAGTGTGTGGAGAGAGAAGGAATCTGGGGTCCCGTGATTCCATCGCGTTATCCCTTGTCCCAGAACAGGGTGCTTCTCCAGTGCAGCTCCGTCCTCCCTCCCCTCATGGAGCCAGAGGGCTGGGGGAGCTGGAGCTGGGGGAGCTGGAGCTGGGCGGTTCTCTCCCTCCGCCCTCCCTCTGCCGATTGTAAGGCTGAAGTGAAAACAGTAGGATCTACTCGCTAAAATTCAGTCCTGAGAGCAGACCTTGCTAAGAATGGCAGACTGCTCTGCATAGCCAAAGTGGCTCCTTTCCCTCCCTCATTCCTGCAGTCTGCACTATGAGAATTTGCTAGAGTTCTGGCAGGCAAAGGAAAGTTTCAGAGCTGTGCGGGCTCCTGGCCTCGCTGCAGATCTCCTCTCTGGTCTTCCCCACAGCTCAGCAGCAGCAGCTCAGGTTCTCCTGCCTGCCAGGTCTCGGCTCCTTGTCTGTGCCCCAGAAGGCTGATTCCCCATTTCCACGTCTTTCCAGAGGCGGGGCAGCCATTTGTCCTATGACTTCTTGTCTCTGAAGGGCTAAAAAGTATTGTTGATTTTCCAGTTTGTTCCGTTGTTCACTTGTTGGTAGGGTACACTAAGAACTTACAGTTTCCTTATTTGCCATACCAGAGACAAAAGGTTCATTTTCTTTAGAATATTCTATCTTCCCCACATTTTCTAGATTTCTTTCTTTTCTACTCTCTTCTAGATTGGTGATTTTTGTCACTTTTCCATGTTTCAACTATTTACGTTATTTTAAGAATTTAAACTTTTTTCTATAATTTAAACTTTTTTCTATAATATATGTACCACAAGAAAATTGAATACTAAATATAAAAATACTTAATAGCTATGAAAATTTGTGAAATAACAAGGTTCTTACTCATGCACTGAGGGAATTATTGTCTATAATTTTATGCTTTAACTAGGTAGTCTGTTTTGATAAGTCATTGCTACTATGCTGTGTATGTGTGTATTTTACATTACAAAAATTAGTGGAAATATTGCTGTGTATTTGCAGTATGTAATTGTGTTTCTTTTACAGTGAACTAAAAATATTAAATCAGATACCAAAACAAAAATGCTAGAGAGCAAGTATTTTTAAAATAGTTTTATTTTCATTTTTAGACAGTTTTTACCATGAAATGTAAGGCAAGCAATTTCATAAGACATTTATAAAGTTGTATAATTAAAACTGGGCTGGGATTTAGCCCAGTTAGTAGAGCACCACTCTGCATTCTCTGAGGTCCCTAGTTCGATTCCCAGCACCACAAAAATGGGAGAAGGACGTGGCAAGTACAAACTGATTACCACTCTGAAATGAAAGGGGTTCTGATAGGATGCAAGTTTCTTTGAGGTGGGGACACATTTTCATCTTCTGGAAAAAGACTGAGGTGAGGATGTGGAGGAGAAGCAGGTCGGCTGAGGAGGGAGGTTTCATTTGCCCTCCAGGTTCACCTGTGACTTTCTCTAAGTCCTGAGGCCCATATGAAATGCACCACTGGACCGTCATGCTCTTGCTTCAGGAGCATCAGCCAACGGGACTGTGGCAGGAGATCAAAGAGAGGCCAACCAGTGAGAGCTGGCTGGTCTCTTGCTATGTAGTCCAGGCTGGCCTCAAACTCAAGATTCTCCTGCCCCAGCCTCCCTAGGGCTGGGATCACAGACCTGTGCAGCCAGCCCCTGTGTAGGGCTCGCTTTCACTTCAGACTCTAAAAATGACTCCTTTTCTCTTGGAGGCTGGGGTGAGAAGTGTCCCATTTTTTTCTACCTTTGGGTTGATATGGTATTCTCTAAGCTTTCTCTAGACACCCTTTCTTGTAAAGTAGCCCCTTTATTAAACCCCTTTCTTCAGATTTCCCAGCGTGTACGATTGCAATGAGACTCTGACTTGTACAGACTGGATACACACTGGCACATTCACAAACAGGGTGTTATTCTACAATAAAAATCAATGAAATTGAGCTACAGGCAAAATGTGACATTACATTTTACAAATCAAGATGAAAGAGCATATTTAGAGAGTCACTTATAAAATGTTAGAAATCTATATTGTTTATGGGTACATATTAAAATGACAAAGGCTGGGGTTTAGCTCAGTTGGTAGAGTGCTGCTCAGTGGGGTCTGAGGCCCTGCAGTTGATCCCCAGCACCAAAAAAATGGGAGAAGGATCTGGCAGCCCATTCTGGAAACAATCAGCCATGGAAACCCTATGAATAGCAGAGAATCACTGACATAGTGCCAGGGAGTGTATCATTCTGTTGCACATAGGGTCTCTATGAGTGGGACCTGACTCCATAGCACCTAACAACAACAACAATTAAAATGTGAAACTATTAGGTTTAATCATATTAACTTGCCATTTTTGCAGTTCAGATTTTGGCAATTGCATATAGTTGGACCTTAAATAAAGAAAATCAAGGAAAGAATTACCTTAAAATAATACAGTGATTAGCACTGTGGGGAAGGAGGTGAGAGTAAGACTCTATTTCTTGACCGAGGTGGAGGTTATGCTACTTTTAATTATGTTGTTGTTGGGTCCCATCGAGTCATGTCCAATTCATAGCAACCCTTATAGGGTTTTCAATGGTTGATTGTTTTGGGATTGCTTCGAGAGTGAATTGTCATGTCCTTCTCCTGTTTTTGTTTTGCTGGGGATCAAAGTCGGATCCTTAGAGAGCGTGAAGCAATGCTCTACCAACTGAACTAAGCCCTAGCCAAGTTTTCTATTTATTATGACTTATTATAAGGTGGTCTAGTGAACCCTCTGGGATCCAAATTAGTCCTTTTTGCCTCCATTAATTAGGAAACTCTCAGTTCCCCCTTGATTATTAAAACCAGTCCTGCAGCCATTATAGAAATCCCTTTCTCTTGTTACCATCTCTCTGTTGCTATCAATACTTCTTGTAGTCACTTATGTTTACAGCATGTAATTGTTATTATTTTAACAATCATAGAGAAGACAATGTGATCTTCAATGTCAGATCTTTTTATTTTATTTAAAAATGTTGGTGGGGTCCAGAGCAATAAGTCATTTGCTACACCCATAATGTACCTTAAGAATCACTTTTGCTTACAGATTCACCATCTTACATATTTTACACAACAGTATAAATAAAAAAGAAAAGAGTGGGTATTTAATTAATATGTAGTGAAAATCATATGTAATCATGAATTATATTCTCATTAATTTTTTCCTTCCCCCTATATTTTTTTCACATTCATATAGTTGCATCTAGAGGAGTAAAGGAAAGGAAAATCTCAAAATTTCAGACCTTTAAGTGACAAAAAATATTGATAAGTTGATGGAAAGAAATCCCGTTTATGTGCTTTCTTAATTATTTTCATATAATTTCATTTTTATGTATATATAGTTCTTGAATTTTTAAAAATGAGACAACTGATCCTTTCTCAACAGTTGAAAGATATCTGTATAAAACACCAATAACATATTTTATTTCAAAATAAAATGTACAAGTTAAGCAGGAAATAAGGTAGATGTGCTACCTATTGCTGATAAGGGAAATGTTTATTATAAAATGTCTAACCAGGCCAGGTATGATGGCTCATGCCTGTAATCCTAGCAACTCGAGAGGTTGAGGCACCAGGATTATGAGTTTGGGAGAGCCTGGGCTACTAGCAAGTTCAAGGCCAAACTAGGCAATATGGCAAGACCGTGTCTCAACATAAAAAAGGGCTGAAGATATAACTCAGTGGTAGAGCATTTGTGGAGCATATGCAAGGCCCTGGATGTAATCCTCAATATAAATAAATAAATAAATAAATAAATAAATAATCAAGAAAAATTGAAAAAAGTAGCCTGTTACTATAAATATTAGGAGGGATGGTACAACAAAATTATTACTTACAATTTATTGGACTTCTACCATGAAAAACTAAAAGAATCAAATAAATGACTACTAAGAATATGATAGGGCTGGGATTTAGCTCAGTTGGTAGAGTGCTGCGCTGCAGTCTCTGAGGACCAGAGTTCAATTCCCAGCACCGCAAAAATGGGAGAAGGGCCTGGCAATCCACTCCCAAAGCAATCCGGAAGCACTCAGCCATTGAAAACCCTGAGGGTTGCTATGAGTCGGATACCGACTCGATGGCACACAACAACAACAACAAAGAATATGATGGACTGCAGCCATAGCCCTGTAGCATCTGATCCCATCAGATCTCGAAAGCTAAGCAGGGTCACACCTGGTTAGTACTTGGATGGGAGACCGCCTGGGAATACCAGGTGCTGTAGGCTTAGGAGATGGACCTGGCAACCCATTCCCAAAAATCAATTGGCCATTGAAAACCCTATGAACAGCAGAGAAGCACTGACAATAGTGTTTCACCTGTTGTACGCAGGGTCACTATAATGAGTCGGATACTGACTCAACGGCACCTAACAACAACAACAACAAGAATATGATGCCTACAGCTATACCACTATGGCATCCAATCCCGATCTTGGAAGCTAAGCAGGGTCAGGCCTGGTTAGTCCTTGGATAAAAGACCACCTGGGAGCACCAGGTGCTGTAGACTTGGAAGAAGGGCCTGGCAACCCACTCCCAAAAATCAATCAGCCATTGAAAATCCTATAAATAGCAGAAAAGCACTGACAATACTGTTTCACCTGTTGTACACAGGGTCACTATCAGTCAGATACCAACTCAATGGCACCCAACAACAACTATAATATGAAAGCTCAACAAAGCAGTTAGCAAATTTCCTAAAGGAAAATAACCTTCCTATATATCCCAACATTGACAAAGGCAAAATAAAATAGCTGATAATACTCACCAGGGAATATGCTGATCTCCTGTGAGGGAAACAACAGCCTTGAACGGCACAAAGAAACCATTAGGGATGGAGGATTTAGCTCAATGCCAGAGGCTTGCCTCACAAGTTCAAGGCCCTGGGTTCGGTCCTCAGCACTGGAAAAAAAAAAATGTTAATAAAATGAGAAGATATTTCATGCTCTAAAAGTAATGTGTAAATAGCTCACTTCCAGTCAGAAGGCCAAACGATTATTGTTTCTGCTGTTGATGGAATTTTATGAAAGTGACTATAAAATTTGCACTGAGAACAATCACATATGTTAATATTAAAAAATTAAGTTAAAAAGGAAAAGGCTGAGGCAATGGCACTCAACCTAAGCACTGTTTTGTTTTGTTGCTTTTTCCTTGCAGTACTGGGGGATTGACCCAGGGTGCTCAACCATGATGCTACACCAAGTCCCGTTTTTATTTTTTATTTTGAGACAGGGTCTAGCTAGGTTATGCAGGATGCCTCTCACCTCAAACTCATGATCTTCTTACCTCTGCCTTCTAAGTTGCTAGGATTGCCAGTACACAATATTGCACCTGGCAAGCACTAAGTATTAAAAAGCTTCAATAATGAAAGCAGAAGCATTGGGGTCAATGGACTTCCAGAAACTAATCAAAGACTCTCATGAGAGTCGACATCAGTGGCAGTGGTATAAGAAACACTGAGTATTCGATAATTGTTCTGAAGATAAGTAGGGAAATACAGTGGAATTTTTAATCTTCTGCTACACAACAAACTGACTTTCAGATTTATAAGTAAGTTCCATGAAAAATGAAACACTGAATGAAAACATAAATTCTTTCTCAACAAGTTGAAGGAAATCTGTATAATACCCCAATGATCTATTTTACTGCCAAATAAAATGTACAATTAAAGCAAGAAGTAAGATAAATTTGCTGTCTATTGCTGATAAAGGAAATATTATTATAAAATGTCTAACCAGGCCAGGTGTGGTGGCTTATGCCTGTAATCTTAGCTACTTGGGAGGCTGAAGCCACAGGATCATAAGTTCGGGCAAGCCTGGACCAGAAACTTAAAGGAAAAAATCATTAAGAATTGATTAAATAATTAGAATTTCTGTACACAGCAGTGCCAAAATGAATACTAAAAAGCAAACGGCAAACTTGATTTTATGATAGTCCATAGCCTTTCTATGAAAGTCTGTGTAAAAATATTTTTACACTTATGTTAGATTATTTCCTTATTTAAAAAGACGTTAAAAGAATTCAGAAAAAATGAATTCTTCCAAAAAATATAAGCAGCAACTATTATTATAATCAATTGATATTAATATTAATAATATTAATATTAATAATATTAGTATTAATTGATTGGTATTAATTGTTTGTTAATAAGATTAATGATAATATTAATGATAGAAATCAATTAAGACAATTTATAAAGAAAGGTATATAATATTAACTTGAAAGGCA